>OY856186.1:22842152-22949854 GCA_963693315.1 Diogma glabrata | reverse complement strand
AAAATCGTCACTGGTGTCAAGACCAAGAGAATTTGAATTGTGAACTGCAATACTTAAAATTTCATCCTTTTTGTGCTCTTGAATATCTTTTAACGTTTTCACTAAACCATTTAAATGCTCCATAGTAGTAAATAAATATGCTGTTTTCCGTTGTAACAAGTAGTTCACAGATCAATGTTTGTCAGAATAACATTCCAGTAGGACAAACGAATTAAAAACTTAAAATTTATTTGTTTCAAGAAATTATTGGCCTTAAACTGTATCTCTTTGTCTGAAGATGAGTTTGCAATGTCTTTCAAAACATTACAAACTTCAATAATTTGAGAATTCAGTGCTTTAACAGCTTTTGATTTTGATGACCATCTTGTATCACTGTAGTTTTTGAGAGATATTTTGAGAACAGACATAAGAATTTCCCATCTTTTAACTGACCGAGAAAAGAATAAAAACAATTCCTGCACGATTCCGAAAAATGCGATCATCAATGTGCTACTTTTTGCAGCGTGTTCATCGCATAAATTTAGAAAATGTGAACTGCATGCTACAAATCTTGCAAATTGATTTTCCTTAAGAATTTGAGCCTGCACACCCTCAGTCTGAGCAGCCATTGCACTGGCTTTATCATAAATTTGACCTCTAACATCACAAACATCTAAATCATCTTCAATAAGCTTTGATAAAATTTCGATAGCAATTCCTTCACCGGTTTTTTCAGAACATTTTATAAAATCCACAAAACTTGGATTGGAATAAATAAAAATAATAGTAACATTTTATACTTGGATTGAAACTTCCACGTATCGTAACACTTGGCCCATTCGTTCGTCATGAGCGATGTCTGCAGTACCATCAAACTGAATACTAAAATACTTAGCGAGTTTAACCTTCTCAATTATAATTCTTCGAACGTTATCACCAAGAAGTTTAATCAACTCATTTTCAACTTTATTAGATAAATAGTTTACTCTGCCAGGTTTATGATTTTTTATATGAATTTCTAATTGATGATTATAATGACTTACAAGCTTTATAAAAGATAGAAAATTTCCACAGTTTGGATCTAAAATATTATCGCTTTGACCACGTAAAGCTAAATTATTTTTTGCAAAGACCAAAATAACATCTAATATTATTTTTAAAATATTGCGCCAGTTTTCTTTTTCGATATTGAGAACTTTTTGGAGTTCGTCATCTATTAAATTTCCGCTATTTAATCCCTTTTCCAGTTGTTTCTACTCTAAATAACATTTTCTGTGCTCAGAAGAATTTTCGTGCTCTGGAATTTTTAGATTTTAAAACTTCCAATAATTAAAAACGCATCTGCGTAATACATTAACCAGGTTCTGTCAACATACTCCCCGTTGTTTAATTTGTTAGTGAACCATGATTTTGTAAATTTACGAGCACTATCACCGGCACTTTGATTGAAATCCGAATTTTTGCCTTGATCAATACCATATTTTAACAAAAACATTTTAAATTGTCATCTAATTTTGGTCAGGAACATGGATTGTTGCGATTAATTTGGAGCAATTGTGTTTCAGTTAATTTTTTAATTGTTTTTATAGCTTCGGTTTCGATGAAAATCGAAACCAATTTCACATGTCTTTTATTGGAGAGAAGTTTTATTTTCTGTAACCATTTCTATACTTTGATCTGTTGGGTTATCGTCTTCCATTACAATTATTGTACTGTTATTTGTTGATTGTTCACCAATTGAAGCGACCATTGAAACTGAATTTGTATCTTCATATATAGATTTTCTTAACCAATCCGTCAAATGTTGCGATTGTTGAGCGCTTGTAATTTCTCTAATTTTTTTTTGCTTTCTGTAATCATTTCCTAATGGTCGTTTATTCATTTTAGTAGCTAAATAATTTAATTAAATTGAAAATAACACAATTTACAAACAAAATTAACGTATAGCATTTATGAATATACTTCATACCTTTTCTTTGAATAAATTGTGTAAAATAGTAGGTTTTATAACTAGTGCGAAAGAGCAATTCAAACAAGAGTGTAGTTTGCATCACGCGATTAGCGAAACTAAAGTGCATCCTATCTTCTTATATATATAAAAATCACGTGTCACGATGTTTGTCCGCGATAAACTCCGCAACAACGTCACCAATCTTAATGAAATTTTGTACAATGTGTGTATGATAGTCCAGCTTGAGAGATAGGATAGTTATTATCTTGATTAAATGCCTAGATATTTTTTAATTGCGAATTAAATGTTAAATATGAATGGTTTATATGCCAACTTTCAGATGGCAGCGTAAATCAATTTATTCAATAGATAGTAAACTTCAACTTCGTATAAGGCCATTATTAGACTATCAAATATGTTTTAGTAAAGAAACTTTTGTTATATTTGATAGTAAACGAAAAGTATATTATGCTAAGTCAAATACGTTACCAAAGGTTATTGATAATTTTTTGCACGATCAGGCGATTTTGCATGTTTGCTGATTCGTAAATAAACATAGTAAGTTTCGTTTACAAACCTTACCTTACTTGCCAGTAAGGGAGACCTCAGGGTGTGAATAGAAACGATTATTAGTTAAACAATTGTGTACGTCTATTCACTAGCTTCAAATTTAAATAACATTCATTTAAAAATATTGCAATTAAAAGATTTAAAAGCAATTAATTTTGAAAATATATTCGATGGAATTAAGTTTTGTAACAAAAAAACCTATAGAATTATGATGTAACGCAAAGCTTACTATTTTGAAATGACATTTTAAGAAATTTTCTTAAAAACATTCAAACTCGAATTTTGTGAATGAATTTTATTATTTAAATAATTTTAATTGAATTTTTATTAATCGTACAAAAAATGTAATAAGCATTTTGGGCATTAAGAGTATTACCGATTTCGGATATATTAGTGATCTCGACTTCGTCTCGATCTCAAAACATATATCCTCAATCGGTAAAACACTCTTACTGCCCTTAATACTTAAATAACTATTGTGGAGGTTACATATTAATTATAGAAGTTTTAAAAAGTATCGACACCTGTAAAAAATTTATTGTATTGGTTTTTATAAAGTTTGAATAAAAATAAGAGTAAAAATTAAAGAAAACAATAATTTAAATTTAATTATTTATTATTTTAAATTTTTCATTGATCTTCAATATTAATTTACAAAAATCAATATCAAATTGAAAAATGCTCTTATTTGTATTTAAATGTAATGTATTGTATTTATATTAAAATATAACGATTAGAGGTAAAAAAGATTTTCATCAAAACTGGATGAAAAACTAGGTAGCGAAGTTTATTTTACAACGTTTGCACTCTCCAATTTCCTGCCATATTTTTTTTATTGACCGATATATTTGATAGTGTGATGTACGCCTCATAAATTTGGGTTAGCCAATAGATGGTGCCGTATTTGTATTTGAAACGTTGTTTTTAACGTTGAAGTTTGTGCAAATATACTACGATTTGCTTTTTCAAATTGTCGTGTAATATTTTTTCATTGCTGGTTGGCGATAATTATTTTAATTGGTTTTTTGTTTAAATATCAGTTTATGCGCGTGGCTTGCTTTGATCAATGTTTTTATAGTAATAATTAAAGAATTCAATAACGAATTAAATATATACTCCCACAGGAAGATTTGTAAAATTTAAAATTTTTGATCTATGGGTGTGACAACCCCGCGTACTTAGATTCCTGCTATTTGCAAATGAGTTAGCTTGAGTTATCGTAAACCAAAATTGGCAGGGAGATATCACTAGCCAAAGTGATATCTTAGGGAAATTGGCGGATGAACTTTTTTCAATCAACGATAGCACCCTTAGTCTTAGTTATAGAATATTCTTTGACGATGACACGCTATTTCTTTTATAATAAAATGTATTGGATAGTACCCATTACAATGTGAGCAACAACAGCTCATGACAGCCTTTGAAGAATAGGGTCCACAACAACATGCTTTCTAAGGTGTTGATGGACGCAAATTTTTTATTTTTTTAAAAAATGAACTTTTTCGTTTGCTTGAAGAAAGGAGCTTCCATATAACTATTAAATATGCCAGGGTTTAATCCTTCAGCAAAACCATGTTTTACATGATCTTGGTATATGCTTCTAGCACTATAAGCATAATTGGTAGCCCAATTTAGCTTTGTTCCTACAAATTTGAAAAAAAAGTATTTTTTTTTTTTTATATGGGATTTGTTGCATTAAATTTCTAGACAATACTTTTGTGTGAGTTCATAGAATGGCGAACATTTCTATTCTAATTAACATCCTAAGTCACGATTGTATAGTCATTATTGATTGTTTTCAATCAATGGCTGACACTTGGTCAATTTGTAGTCCTACATGAATTAACATTAGACTACATTAAGGGAATTTAAATTAATTTTGAATTTTTTGAGATCAATTAAACTCAAGTAAGTAAAGAAGTAATTGGAATTTTTTCAATTCAAAGGTATGGTTTGAAGTTTCTCAGAAAAAAACTCCACTTCACCTTTTGTATAAAATAAATAAAGTTTTGAGAGATTTTTAGAGTGATTAAGCTTAAAGTAATTATTTTAATTCAAATGAATTTTGCAATTTTAAAGCGTTTTTTATTTTCGTTCAAAAAAACTTCTTTAAAACAGTTTTTGTGTGTTTCGTGTCGGGAACAAATACAATTTACAATTGTATAATCACAGATGAAGAATTAAATTTAAATAAATATGAGATAATGAAGTTTCAATTTAGAAATTATCTGAACATGAAAATTAAAATATGTTTCATTGTTGTTTCATCCACTGTGGCTGAGTCTGTAAGATGGCTTTGAACTATGATGTCTCTGATGAGTGTGAGTTCAATCCCGACAATAATTACTTATTATCGGGAACAATACTTTCAATAATTACTTTGAGCAATAATTGCTCACAAAATCGCCCAAAAATTAATATTCCATTAATATTGTCTATATATGCCAATATATTGAGAGTGTAAGATATTAGCTTCGCATTGATTTGCAACAATCAATAATGACTTTAAAATGACTTAGGATGTTGACTAAATAGAAATATTTCTCATCCTATGAATTCTTATACCAAAACATCCAAATAATTTTGATTTTTTTGGCATCACTTCTTCTATTCCTTTTTTGCATCACTTCTTCTATACCTTCATCGAATATATTGTCGCTATTCTTACTGCCCTTGCTGACCATAAAATGACATAACGATCAAAATTTTTTGCAACATTTTTAGTAACCTACCACAGGTAAAGAAAGCGTATATCAAACCGTATGAGCACTGTGAAAATTTGCGAATCCATTTTTGTTCCGTATGTTCTAATGTTCTATATAGAGACACACCTGAAAACTCAAATCAAATAGATCGCGTATTTTTTATATATCCTTTATTGTATATATAATACTATTTTTGTTATATTTTACTGATCAACTAGAGTACTGATCCTTTAACATTCATATTTAAAAAAAAATAGATCATTTCTCATTACAACTCTTTGAAATTATTGCTACTACGTCAACAAAATCTATACACACAAACTTTATTTATAGGCGTAGCAAAGCACGCCGGGTCCCGCTAGTTTGTAATATATGTATTGAAAATAATAGGTAGATTCCAGATATCTGCTAAATTGTACTAAACTGCTAAAATTAAATATGATTTCAGAAAATCCACCTATTTTCCAAATTTGATTTCATAAAATCATACGAACAAGTAGTGTAACAAAATTATGTATACCACACCGTAAAACGCAATTTCACGATTAAAAAATCGTGTGCAAAGCAGGTTATTTTTTCCAATTGAAATAACAATGTGAAACATTACTATTTTACGCCTTAAAGCGTAAATATTTGAGATAACATAGTACAAACGAAAAAAAGATAATTTAACTTAATTTACGAAGAAAACATACATATACATATTTACAAATTTATGTTATGTAAAACTTTTTTTGAGAACATTCTTTAATCCAAGCATTTTTTGGATTCTTTGCAAACGATTCAAATAAATTGGTTGCTTAGAAATTTTGGGGAAAAACAACAAATAACCAAAAACTGCTTGGATTAATTTTCTCAAAAAATATTTTACTAAACTTGATTGATGCGTGAATTAGTAATTTTTTTTATATTTTCTGCGCACTTCAAATAAAACGCCCTAGGCGAGCGCCTAGTTTGCCTACCCCTCGTCCCGGCTCTGCTTATATCTATAACCTTATAATCTGTTGAAAGGTCAGTTGTTGTTTTATTTATTGTTTTACCTTGCTTATCTCTATCTGTTTTTTTCCTAATAATTATTGCAATCCGAACCTTCTGAATTACTTCTTATTTACTTCATTAATAATTAATTTTATTTTTGCACTCTTTATTGTTTTGCACACTTACTTTTCCTCTTACATATCTTTTGTTTGTGATCATTATCGCATCATTCATATTTAAAAATGTGAATATTTTTAAGATTTAAAAGTTCCACTAACTCAGTTATAAGATAATTTAATTTTTTGTTCTTTGTTTTTAGAGATAAGAATAATTATCATGCGAAAATAATATCGTTCAATAATTCACATTTTAACAATTTCAATTGAGTAATTAACTAAAACAATAAAATTCAAATTTTTAAGGGAACGAAGGATAACACTTGCTTTGAAATATTTTTTTTGTAATACATGCACAAAAAATATTCAATTTTGTTCTAGAATAAAATAAACGAAAAATCTATTTGTATATTTATATTTCGCAAAAGTATTTTGTGCACGCGAGAATGTTTTGTGCACACGAGAAAAATATATCACATTTACAAGCACACAAATGCTGTGGCCCATTTCTCGATGAAATTGAATCTGCAAAACGACTAAAAAATTTCTATTTACTCTGCTATCCTACTTGAGTATAACTTTTGACAGATTGTGTTGAAATTCAAATAACATTTGTTTTTCAATAATTATTTCATCGTAATTTAATTTTTGTTGAAGAAAATAAAGCAAAACAAAAAATAATATTTCAACGAGAAACGTCAAAATTTCAATTTCATCGGTATTTTTGAGAAATGGGCCACGACAAAAATATTTTTTGAGTTGACAGATGACAATATTTTTTAAAATTTCGAAGTTTGTTTGTAACCAGATTGCTATGTTTATATTTTTAATTCTTTTTCTTAATTCTTTTTAACCTAGGTAAGCCTAGGTAAGGGCCCAGAGGACCCAGCCCGCCCTAAACGAATTTTGGCCCCCCCTCCCTTTAGAAAATTAAGTTCATGAAGCATATGCCTGTTAGAGAAAACTAAATTGTATATTTTTACTAAGTAAATCACTTTTTACAATTATTTCAAAAGACAACTAGTACGGTCTGTAAAGGGGGAATCGACATACAATTAATTATAATGAAAACTACATTTTTAAATCGAAAATTTTCTTTTATAACATGTTATTTATACCCTCAGGATCATTCGTCGGTCATAAAAAGTTGGTGGTCGACCTCCCTTATTTTACTACCCCTTAATATACCTTTTATCAAAATAAAATATTTTTGTCGATTTATAATTTTTTAAATAATACGTTTTTTAACCTGAAAATAGGTTCCTTTACGTTTTTATGGTCGCTGATTACGAATCCGACGTCAGTTTTCCGAAATAATAACGTGAAAAGCGGAAAATCGAGAAAATTTTACCGAATTTCCAATTTTAGAGTATTATTACGAGTTGCATATCATTTTCAATGTTTTTAAGCACGCTGGCAACGAATTTTCACTCAAAAAGTAAAAATCTTTAAAAAGTATTGGAAAACTGTGAAAATTATTTGGAAAATTTGAAAAATTATGATTGCAAAACCATGCAATATATCGTTTTAGTCTTTTTTTTGGTCTCTGATCTCTGAATATTTATAATGAAGAAAATTTTCCATTTTCCCGGAAAATGGCAAAAAAAATTTTCCGATTAAAAAATTTAAATTTTTTATTTAAAATTTAAATGTTGTATAGATGAATGTATAAATTTTTACTGCGAGTTTACTGCGCTTCAGTAGGTGCAGGTAATTTTGTCGTGTTTTTTTTGGTCACTGACCTCAAATTTGATATTTATATTTAAGAAAAATTTTCTATTTTCTCGGAAAATAGCAACAAAAAAATTTCTGATAAAAAAATTTGAAAAATTTAAGTACAATTAAATAATACATGTTTTAATATTTTTTGTGACTTTAGTGTCAAATTTGATATTTAAAATGATAAAAAAAATTTATTTAGTCGGAAAATTATGAAAAACTCCTGCAAGTAATATTATTTGGTTTTAAGCTGTAAATTAATATTACTTCGGTCTGAAAGACCTAAGTATTACATTCATGAGCTCAAAGCGAAATTCTTACCTCCACGTTTTTGACATTTCTCGACGTTTTAGAACCTCCTGCCTGATTCTAAAAAAGCAAACAAAAAATGTATGTCTGTCTGCCGGCCGTCATTATGTACGCTGCTGGGAAAACCGCTGGAGGGATTTCAAAAAATTTTTTTATTTCTAAAAATAGGTATAAACAAGGGACAGGTCTGAAAGGACGTGTTTGATAACTGTACTGGAAGTGTGTCAAAAAAATCATCATGTGTGTCAAAAATAGCAAATTTCCATATTTTTGACTTAAAAATCGTTCATTTTAAGTGATTACGAGTAGGAACATTAAATTTGGAGAAATCTTGATGGTAGGGATTGGTATGAGAGATCAAAAACTAGATTATTGCATTATAAGTTTGTCAAAAAAATGTTGTCAAGTGTGTCAAAACAAAGATTTTTATTTATTTTTTTACCCAATTTTTTGAAAAAAATAAAATTGTTTGTTTGAAATGAAATTACTTCAGTTTTATTATTATTATTGAGAATTATGGCATTATAAGTTTGTCAAAAAATGTTGTCAAGTGTGTCAAAAGAAAGATTTTTATTTATTTTTTTACCCAACTTTTTGGAAAAAAATAAAATTGTTTGTTTGAAATGAAATTTTGTATTATTATTGAGAATTATGGCATTATAAGTTTGTCAAAAAAATGTTGTCAAGTGTTTCAAAAAATGATTTCATTTGTTTTTTAGCCAATTTTTTGGAAAAAAAATGTAGCTGTTTTTATGACGTAAATGTAATTAGAAAATGAAATTGGACACGGAAATTTTTGAATTTGTTATAGATTTTGAAATATTTTTGAAATTTTGAAAAAGTTTGTATTTTTGATTTTGTAATAATTTTTGCAATATTTTTAGAATTTCGGGAAAAGCTTTAATTTTTGATTTTGTAAGAATTTTTGGAATATTTTTAGAATTTTGAAAAATTTTTAATTTTTGATTTTATTATAATTTTTAGAATTTTTCGATTTTGTAATAATTTTTAATACTTTTAGAATTTTGGAAAAAGTTTGAATTCTTAAGAATTTTTGGATTATTATTGAAATTTAGAAAAAGTTTAAATATTTGATTTCATTTTAATTTTTGGAATATTTTTGGAATTTTGAAAAAGGATTCAATTTTTGATTTTGTTATAATTTTTGCTATATTTTTAGTATTTTGAAAAAAATAGAATTTTTGAATTTTATATACATATATATATTTAGAATTTTGAAAAAAGTTTCATTTTTTGATTTTGTAAGAATTTTTGGAATATTTTTAGAATTTTGAAAAATTTTAAATATTTGATTTCATTATAATTTTTGGAATTTTGACACGGAAATTTTTGAATTTGTTATAGTTCTTGAAATATTTTTGGAATTTTGAAAAAGTTTGTATTTTTGAGTTTGTATTTTTGCAATATTTTTAGAATTTCGGGAAAAGTTTTAATTTTTGATTTCGTAATAATTTTTGCAATACAACATCCGTAGCATGTATTGCTCATTAAGTTGTTTTTGCAGTAAGGGGGACATCTGTACAAATATTCAAACAGAGTGATGCACCTCGTGATGAAGAATGTGTCATAACCACCGATGATCAGGAAAATCGTGCAAATGACACAGAAAATGAAAGTGAAACAGAACAACAGCTTGCATCAAAACAACAGTATCCAGTTCTTGAAAATGAATCGGATGATAAAGATTTTTTAAAAAATATTGCTTATATTTTAATATAATTTTTGAAGTGAAAACTTCTTTTGGCGCACCGCACACGTAGGTTATGCTGATCCGTCAGCATTTCCATCATTTATCAATTTATCAATCTATCATTTCTTAACGTTTAAAATTGCGCTGTGTATATCGTGCTCGACTGATGTGCTGTAGGTAGTGAGTTCAACTTCTGGTTGTAGTACATATTTTTTTATTGTTTTTTTTTAATTTTTATTAAATACCATTAAAATGTACTCAATATTTTTGTTAAACCATTAAGATTAAACCATTAAAATTATTTTTTTTTATTTATGAATTCATAAAAAATAATAAAAAATTTCTTTTTACGAATTTTAAAAAATTGATCTATAACGCAGTTTTTTAAAGTTATATTGATACTGTCTTTTGCAATTTGCATTCGAGTCATCATGCTAAATAAATATTGAATATATATAAAATTGAAAGTATGTCTGTTTGTCCTTTATGCATTAATACATTAATCATCATGAAAATTTATGAAGTTGTTGTGTAAGCTTAATTTTTGCTTTTTATTTAACTATCGTTTTAAACAGTAGTTTGCTTTGATCAATGTTTTTTTTTGAACATAATTTTTTTATGAAATTAAAAATAACGTAAGATAGTATAACCTGAAGTCTGAAACAATTACATTTGTATATCAAAATTATATGTATTGGAATTTTATCATCTTCACTAAATATATTGTCGGTTTGGAATTGTATGTAATACATGTTTCTAAAATTAGGTGAAGACTTAATACTTGTAACTTGATACTTGATAAAATCAATTATATCGATTTAAATCTCACAATTACGAGACGAAAATCGTATAAATTCTATACAAAGAAGCATAGCTTATGTATGATTGAACATGGATGAATGAATGAATTTGCTTAGTTTCCGCAGAAAGATTTGTAAAATTTAAACTTGTTGATCTATGGGTGTGACAACCACGCGTACTTTAGTCCCTGCTATTGGCATATGAGTGCTATTTTGACAATTATTTGGTTTACATTGTGAGGTTAGTGTGTGTAGTGAGCGGTTTATCGTTCTGACTTGTTTCTCATTTATTCTACTAATACGATCCAAATACTACTAATACGATATCAATTGATTGCGATTGCCAATGAAGTTTTCACTTCTGCCGTGCGGCCTTAAGCACACTCTCTGTTTTTTTTATATTTACTTATTAAATAAAGTATTATTTTCATTTTTTAGAAAAATTTTTTAAAATTTAAATTTTAATTTTACTTTCAAAAACTTACAATAAAAAAAATTATAAATTTCATTTTTTTTTCTTAATTAAAATTATTCAATAGTTATAACAAAAAATGTGTTTTTACTTTTTAGGGACTTTAAAAAAATATATAAAATTTTGTATGCTACGCAGTAAAATAAAATTATTTTATTAATATTTTTGGAATTTTTTGAGGATAAATTTTTATAATAATTTGATAACTCACAATCATCATTGAAAAAAAAAGTTAAAAACAATAAAAAAATATTAATTTACAGCTTAAAACCAAATAATATTACTTGCAGGAGTTTTTCATAATTTTCCGACTAAATAAATTTTTTTTATTATTTTAAATATCAAATTTGACACTAAAGTCACCAAAAATATTAAAACATGTATTATTTAATTGTACTTAAATTTTTCAAATTTTTTTATCAGAAATTTTTTTGTTGCTATTTTCCGAGAAAATAGAAAATTTTTCTTAAATATAAATATCAAATTTGAGGGCAGTGACCAAAAAAAACACGACAAAATTACCTGCACCTACTGAAGCGCAGTAAACTCGCAGTAAAAATTTATACATTCATCTATACAACATTTAAATTTTAAATAAAAAATTTAAATTTTTTAATCGGAAAATTTTTTTTGCCATTTTCCGGGAAAATGGAAAATTTTCTTCATTATAAATATTCTGAGATCAGAGACCAAAAAAAACACTAAAACGATATATTGCATGGTTTTGCAATCATAATTTTTCAAATTTTCCAAATAATTTTCACAGTTTTCCAATACTTTTTAAAGATTTTTACTTTTTGAGTGAAAATTCGTTGCCAGCGTGCTTAAAAACATTGAAAATGATATGCAACTCGTAATAATACTCTAAAATTGGAAATTCGGTAAAATTTTCTCGATTTTCCGCTTTTCACGTTATTATTTCGGAAAACTGACGTCGGATTCGTAATCAGCGACCATAAAAACGTAAAGGAACCTATTTTCAGGTTAAAAAACGTATTATTTAAAAAATTATAAATCGACAAAAATATTTTATTTTGATAAAAGGCATATTAAGGGGTAGTAAAATAAGGGAGGTCGACCACCAACTTTTTATGACCGACGAATGATCCTGAGGGTGTAAATAACATGATATAAAAGAAAATTTTCGATTTAAAAATGTAGTTTTCATTATAATTAATTCTCCCCTTTACAGACTGTACTATGCAATTAGTGGTTGCGAAATATGATTACCACGATATAGAAAAAACAATATACAATAGTATTAGAATTAATCAAATCGAACTAGATTTTGACAATTTGAAAAAAAAAAAAAAAAAATTACAGTTCATACCATTGATCTTCATTGCAAATTAATAAGAAAATTTCAATTTTAAAAAGTTTGTGAGGGTAAGGCGACAGAGGTCTTTTCTTCAAACCAAAAATGCTGCCAAAAGTGATTGTGTAAAATGTTCGTTTATCTTATTGGTTCACCATATATTAGCGAAGTTTAAAAGAAAAAACATTTTCTTTCCAACGATATGATGTGTCAGATTTGTTTGATATTCACACTTTTTGGAAAGCCACACCTTCCAGTTTGTTCAAAGACTTCACAATAAAAACAATCTAGACTTTATTTTAAAACAATTACGTCTGATTACTCCTTAAGACCTAATACCACACCGGAACAATAGAACATAAAAAAAAGTCGCCCTTTTAAGGTTTATTTGTATTGTATTAGCAAATTGACGATGTCATTCGAAGTCTGATGGCTTCATATCTTGAGTTTGTATATAGCTGCTAATGAAGATCGTTGTGAAAAGTAATGCATTAAATGGTTAATGGAATGTATGGTTACTGTGAAGTGCGAACGATGAAGAATTGGTATTTTTGGATTCTAACTAACACTAAAGCACTAAATATTTGCACTTTGGATTCCTAAACATTTTTACGATCCCAAAATCGCGCGATTATTAAAAGCAAATCCCGGGATTACAGGATCGTCATTAATCGATTAATCAAGGAAAACAGAACATCTTTTTAAAAAATATGTTACATTAGGTTCGCATGGAGGGATCAGTTTTTGTTGATTTGTAAATTTTTTTATTGTGAAGCGATAAAGTGTTAAATTTGTTTTATGAATTTCAGCATTATGAGTTAACGTGAGGTTTTCTATATTGCTAGAAATTGCAGTGAGTTATTACTAGCGAAAATGATTCCTTACGAGTGCTGGCGATTGAACTCTATTCAGTCAACGTTAGCATCCTGAATCTTGGTTATGGAATTTGTCTTGATGATGTCACGCTATTGCTTTCTCGAAGTAATAAGTTTTAACTCTATATATGTGAGTTTTAATTCTTGAAGAATACGTTACATGATCAATGAATATGTCATTAGCATTTGGATTATTGGCAACTCAAATTTAGTTCTGCTGCTGTATATTTTTTCACAAAAAGATTTTCATTTTTAACTTTAACTTTTTATTATTCTCCCGTTTTATCATGAAATATTGGTCTATGCCTGTATCTTTAGCTTCTACTGAGTAAACTAGAAAATCAAGGAACAACAGACAAGAGATGTTGAACGGATGATTGAGCTTCTTACACTGCTGGATCATCGAGCACAGATTACAACGACAATGCAACTGAGGATGTGGTTGCGGTCGATTTATTAGAGGTAAACAATTTGGAAATTCGGGAAAATAAACTGGCATGCTGCATTAATTCAAGCTTAATGTCTATACAAAACCGTTTTGGTCAGAATACAACTATACATAAATATTTAACTGGTCACCGCAATTGAAAGCGAAATGTAAATATTGCAGCAAATCGGTCATAGGACAAACGACCTCATTTGCAGCGAATTTATAATGATTACAGATTGACCATTCCTTTAATAGGTATGGAATCCGAACGGACTTTTTCAGCCTCCGGAAATAATATTTCCAATTTATGAATAGGTTTGACAATAAATCAGTTGACACCTTATGTTTTCTAAAATCCAATTTCTTAAATCACTCGAAAACTTAAGGAACTTGTTTTCTTTATGTAATATAAGTACATATATACTTCCCGACAGTAAAAAAGTAATTTGTTTTTTATTTGAAAATTTTGTTTTTGTTAATTATTTATGGTTTTCTATACAAATTTTAAGTCTTGGGATCTCGGCGCCTGGGATTTGAAATTTATCAATCGCGCAGTCGTGGGATTCCAAAACGCTACCAGATTGCAATTCTTACCTATTACTTACAGTAGCAATAAGTTTCTGAACGATTACTATGATTTTGCGTCGTTTTTCACAGAACCAGTTTCTACAAGTTTTGCAACAATTTTCGAATGGCTACAATTTGTGATTAATTTTTGCTGCCATACTCTGTATATGGTTTTCTACAACTTCTGCGTAAGTTTTGTCAAACTCACAGTTGCTTTCAACCACCAAGACCCTGCAAATAAACATGGCTATTTCAGTATTCCGGTAACTTCGGTAATGTATTAAAAAAAGAAATAAATACGAAAAATTTGTATTATTTTACTCAGCAATATTACGGGCCAGGTCCACCCTGGAAAAATTTCTTAGTTACGCTAATGATTTTTATATACTCTTTTTGACATCGCAGATGGCGATAGTTTATATTTCAATATCTTAAATTTGTTTATAAATTTGTCAAATAAAGTATGTAATCAACAATTAAATCTATATACATAATACACAAAAAAAATTAAAAAGCGTAGCCATACCATAGAAAAGACGACTGAAGGGTATACGGTAGGGAAATTTCTATTTAATATTTTATATTTTCTCTTCAAATTTCAATTTAGTTTATGCTTTGCTTTTGGAGTGGATAGACGTATTATTTTAGATTTAATTTATTTCAGGCTTAAAAAAATATTTGTTTTAAAACAGCTGTGTTTAAATTCATTTTTCACTTTCTTTTTTTCGGAAAATTAAAAATGAAATTCATGCATAGGGAAAGATTTAAAAAAAATTATTTTAAGTTTCCTTTCTTCTGCATCTTATCTTTTATTTTAGTCATAATTTTCTTTGTTTTTAAATATTTTCTATTGATTAGAAATTAAAGAAACAATTCATAAAATTGATTTGTTCTTTCTTTGCAAAACAGGATAGAGAAATATTTCATAATAGCCGTGTTCGATTTGACTGAAGCAACTGAATTATCTGAAAAGAATTTATTAAGCATAATATGTAAAATGTATTTTAGCTAGAACATAAAAAACGTTTCGTTGTCAATGTCGATGGAGTGAGAAAGGTTCGGGATTCAAGACCCTATATTTATTTTTTATTGTTTTTGTCTATTTTTTTATAGAACATTAAAATTATTCATTTTTATTCATAAAAATTCTACTTACGGCATTTAAATTTTTCGATAAAGTAGTGTTTTAAAATTATTGCTATAATGCCTTTTAGCCGTTTCGTTCAAATTTATATCGTTTCGATATTAATAAGAAAATTAATTATTTATATGACAGATAGTGCTAAAACTCATATAATATTTGTTTTCTAGCATCATTTTTGCATAGCTTCATTTTCTGTAAATAAAATAAGGAAAAAAAAAGCTGCTATTTCAGTATTTTCTTATTATTATTATTTCCAACCATTTGTGATTGATCGTATAAAAATTTGTAGTATGTACACCTCACGATGGTTTTTATAGAATTATAGTTAAGCTGAAGGTGCACACAGAATAGAATATAAGAGATTGGATTATGATGGATAGCACTTAGTAGTTGTATCAAAGCTGGATGAAAAGAGAACGAGTGTATTGGCGTGTTTGTTGGGGGGAGGGGGGGTTTGTGGAGCTTAGTGGGGGGGATACCCTTTAGTAAATATAAAATTAATTTTGTGCATTTGTTAGAAAAACTAGTATGTATTACTAACGCGTTCGCACTAGCAATACAATCTACTATTCTCTAACAAGCATCCATCCATAAATGAAATATATATTCTTCAATTGCTAACTAGTCCAGGCAGCGAATGCTCTAAAAACGGTATAGAGAGAAATGTTTAGAACACAATTTTTGACCTCGCAACTATGTTTGGACTAGTTAAGAGGTGAACATATCAAAATTCCCCGCCCGTAGCCCCTTCGGGGTTTCAAAGTTTCATTTTTCGGTTTTTCGCTTATATCTCGAAAACAATGCGTCCTACCGACCTGACTATCTTATACAAAATGAAAGCTGATTTCTATAATTTTTATTTAGTCAAGTTTTTTGATATCTTGTATTGTTTTTGAGATATCCGCTCTAGAAAGTCTGTAATTTTGGGAAAAAAGTTTTGCTTCACATTTTTGCTCTTTTTGACCGAATAACTCTTCGACGATGCACCGAAAAACTAAATGCTGGCCATAGGGTTGTAAAACATTAAATTTTTTTCAATACTATATATTACTTTACTATTTTATCTATTTTCCTTCAAATGTTAAAGCAGTTTCAGTGTTGAGCGTTAACTGTCTTTGCGACAATTGTCGACTAATGAATCTATCAATTTCTCACCATTTTCGGGCATCGTGTTGATCGAAATATGCACCATTATGTACATATATTCATTACTGGAAGCCTAAATAGCACAGATACTCATTTTAGAATATATACTTGTAGGTCCGCTAACGAGGTTCCTCACACTTCATTAAAGAAGATCTAGACTGCTATGACCATGTTTGTGCATATATGAGTGTCTATAAGACATTGTGATAGTTTTACAAAACACAACCATTAAGTGAAAACGAAGTTTATTGACATAGAAAAGTAAATTAACATAAAACATTACAACAGTAGGTACCATTCAGTCAATTTCTTGCTCTCTTGGGGGGTAAAGTGACTTGATCCAAGTCTTCGTTTTTATCTTATTTTTCTCTGTAATCTTCTTTGTCAGACTCCTGTATTGAAACGGTCAGATGATCCTCCTGTTCTTCTTCATCTTCGGCGTCAACTTGAGGGACCCCATTCATGCAGTTTCCCTAGCAATTTTGGCATGCTGTTATAATAATGTGTCTCACGCAGTAGACTTTCAACCAAACTTATTATATTTATTTTATAAAAAATCTAACATACATATATTACTATACAGGGGTATATCAGAACACATAAAAATATATACTAAATATAAAATCATAACAACTTCATTGCTATTAATATTTCAATACTCTTCTTCAATGAAGTAACGGTTTAATTTTCATACACTCCCTAAACTTTTCAAATTTATTTCTATCCAGGGCTTTCGTCATAATATCCGCGACTTGATTTTCTGTTGACACAAAATTGAATTTGATCTGCTTATCTTTAATTTTCTCCGTGATAAATTGATATTTTACATCTACATGTTTTTCTCGTGCACTGTAACTATTGTTCAATTGTTGATACTTTTGGTCATTACACTTTGATTATCATAGTGAATAGTGATTGACACAAATTGATCAGTGGTTTCAGATTTTAAACCACTCTATCATAATGCTTTTTGTGATGCTCCTGCAATACTCATCTGTTCAGCTTCACAAATTGACAATACAACTCTGGGTTTTCTTGATGACCAGGAAAGGACATCTTTTGAATTCATAAAAACGTAGCTAGTTGTAGACTTGTAATCTGATGCATCTTCGACGAAATCGGCATCAGTATATATCACTTTCAGTATTTTCTTTTTCAAAAAACATTTTGTAACAAGCCGTTTTCTTCAAATATCGAAAAACATGTTTAACCGCTTGCCAGTGTTCAGACGAGTGACCATTGTTAAATCGACTTAATTTGGTAACGGCAAACGCTATATCTGGACATGTTGTATTTCACAGGTATAAAAATGTACCAATTGCTTCTTGATAAGGATATGTTTTTTCTTTTAATATTTGTGCCGGTGTTGGTTTAGAAATATTTTTACATATCAATTCGATAATCTAAATTTCTCAAGTGTTTCGATGATATAATTTTCTTGATCTAACGCAATGTAATTAGATCCTCTTGTGATTTTTATTCCAAGACAATATTCAGTTGGTCCAATTTCTTTCATTTTGATTTTTTGGTGAAGTTGTTGTTTGGATTTATCAATTAAATCTTGACTTGTCGAGAAGAGTATTATATCATCTACATACACTGCAATGATTATTAACTCATTTTCAAATTTCTTTATGTAAATACAGTTATCGTATTTACTCTTCTTGAATTCCATATTATGTAAAGCTTTATCCAGACTGTTGTTCCACACACGACGGGCTTGTTTTAACTTTTAACCCATACAAAGCTCTGTTTAATTTGCATACTTTGTTACCATTTTCGAACATTTCATTGCTTCGTATAAATATTTTCTGTTTGTACCTTGCAAAAAGGCAGTGATTGCATTCATTTGTTCAATTTTCATATTCAAATTCACAGCCAGAGAGAAAAGATATTGCAAAGAACTATACCGAATAACCGGTGAGTATGTTTCGGTGTAATTCACTCCCTTTCTTTGAGAGTATCCTTTTATTATGAGTCTCACTTTATATTGGCAAATTTGATTGCAGTCAATAACTTGTATACCCTTTTCAATATCAACCAAGTCCCAAGTAATGTTTGCCGTTAAGGCTTCATATTTTTCTTGCATAGCAACTTTCCATTTGTCAGCATTATCACCACTCATTGCTTCTTTTACTGTTTCAGGATCCTGCAAGTGATTGAAACGATGAGTATTTGATTCAAATTTATTTAATTGAATATGCTCACCAGGAGATGAGCACTTCTCATCGTTGTGCTTAAGCTCTTTTTGACTATTGTCATTTAACCTATTTAAGTAGGATGGGAGTGCCAGAAGACTTGTAAAGTTGTTTTCTGGAACATTGTCTGGTATGAAAACAAAATCCACCAGACGAGCTGGTGCTTTTCTTTCAGCTGCAATGCGAAGATCTCTTGATTTGTGTATGTCGACATCATTATTGGTTTGAAGTTGTTGAGTTTTAATTTCAGCGTGGTTTTCGACAGTTATTGGAATTATTGTGTTGTTTTGAACGTAACATTTGATTGGATTTTGTTCTTTAAACTTTCAAACTTTCCATCGTCAATCAGACAACTATTACGTGAAATGATTATTTTGTCCGAATCTTCAGAATACAGACGATAACCTTTTTGAGATTCATCATATCCAACCAAAATGGTTTTTTTCCGATTTTGCATCGAGTTTTCGACGTTTTTGTGTTGGAATATGACTCATTGCTGTAGAACCGAAAATTCGAATAGTATTCAAATCTGATTTTCGGCCATTCCATACTTCGTACGGTGTTTTACCAGTTTTACTAGATGACGATCGGTTAAACGATCAATAAATAAAAATTCCTTTGATTTCAATCGTTGAATTATTCGCCATGCTATTTGTTCCACACAGTTGAATAAGTTACTGCAATTTTTAATACAAGCTTTGCTATATGGCCTATGTCAAGCAAGTTATTATTGAATTACAAAGCAAATGTTGCATTCAAATTTAAAACTAATTCTAATGCAAAACCAAAAATTTTAGTACAACTCAACTCTCAAGCATCATAATTTATTTTTTGTAGAAATGGTAGAAGTTTGAAAAGAACTTGCTAATGCAAAGAGCATTAAATTTATCTTTAACAGCGATAGTCAACGTTAAAAGGTAATTGAATTTGCGTCTGACTTTGCATTCTTGTATGTTTGAAATTTCATAAATATTTTTAAATTTTTTACATTTTTTCTAAAGAATTTTGTTGTCAAGCTAATTTGATTGAAATTTATGCATTTTCAGTCTACAGTGCGAAAAAAGAAGTTCGCTTTACACCTACACAATATGTTGTTTACAAAAACGTCAAATTATTTTAAAAAAACGACACGTATGAAAGACAACCTCAATTAACTTGGATCATAATCACTTCTAGCTTGCCCTATTCATTACACATTGGGATTAATTTGAGACAATTCTATTGTAGGACCTAATTTTGGTCGCACGTATTGGGTGACTAAGTGTAAAACTGAAAATTTTGTCGTATTTTTAAGATACTTCTCCAATTTTGATTTCGCGCCCACAAACGCACAAACTCGGTAAACCTTCTAAACGTTCAGACAAGCATTATACCATCATCTTTACATACGAACTATAATAATGTCAACCAGAATAATATTCACTGCAGCCGTGCTTTCATTTTTCCTCGCGCTAGAAAGTCATGTTTCACCAAAAGTGATATTAAGTGCCAGACGCCAAACCTTCTTAGTAGAATTTGTTTGCGATGCGTCAGAACCACTCTCTGGAACATTTTCAATCAAGTTGTCACCTTGATCTTAACACGATATAAAAATCTAATTCCGATTTTGCATACTCTAATTTCTTTTAATTCTCCTTTCATCTAACAAACGAACGAAAAACAATATCATTCATCTTTTGTTATTTTTCATGGTCCATCACCTTTTCGCTAATTATCGCAAATATATATAAACAATGATTATTAATTTATTTGGCCAAACACAAACTATAACTAATAATTCCTGCCAGTGTAGACTAGAAAATGTCTAATGATTAATCGTTTTAATATTTAAAGATTATGTTCTTTTTATTTAAATCTAGTTTTTCGCGTCACTGTACTTCGTCATCAAACTTTGGTTAGATTTAAATAAAAAAATCATATTAAATGTAAATTTAATGATAGGGAAAATTGGTTTTAAATAAGTTGACATAGGTCAGTATATCAAATGGGATTAAATTATGAATTACGTTTTTTTAGTGAAAAACATAACAAACATTTTTATCGTGTCTTGTTTACTTGAATTGCGGGCAATCACGAGTTTTTGGCTTTAGGTCAGTCAACCGATTTACGCTAATTCCTTATGTAGTAATATTTTAACCCGGCTTGAGATTTTCTCAGGATATGAGACATGTCCACAATTTGTAACAAAAAAAATTTTCTGTATTTTGTTACATAAAATCATACATCTTAAAGTAGTGAGAGATTAATTGATTAAAATAATGATACCATGAAAGAAATGAAACGGTTTCATAGAGTTAACGATGGGTTTAGTTGCAATGCGTGCAATGTTATTTAAACCACGTTTCTATGAACCATGAATTCTAAATAAAAAACGAACATGACCATGAGGTGTCAAGGTTTGTATTGTTTTATTTTTATTTACCGCTCACTTCTGTAACCAAGGCAACCTGCCCTGACTTACAACCTGACAGCCAAGGCAACAATCCATTTTCGGTTAAGGAAATTCAAAGTGCAGATTTGAGCTTACAACCAAGTAGATAAATTTTTGGTCTTATGTAGTGTAACGTCCGCTATATTCGCCTAAACAACAATAAAACCAATTCATCTTCTTTTTCTAATTCAATAAAAATTTATTTCATTAGTTTCAGTTCATTTTTTTTCATTAGTAATCATTTTAAATTTTTCTAATACTTAACGGCTGGTTAAATTTCGAATATACTATAAAAGACAAACGAACGTACTCAATTTTATTTCCAATTCTAACGAACAGATGTCGTTGCTAATTTTTGCTGAATCTTTGGTATTACACGATTTGATTTTTTCATTAGAAGATGTCAAACAAAAAATCACATTTTCTAAATTCATTCCATATTTGTGCTTCAAACAAATATTTTTAGAGTTTGATTTTTTCCAAAAAAAAAAAAACATAAAATTGATTCCGGTCTTGATTTTTCAAAAGATGACATCTAGTCAAAGTTTGTTCATGCAATCATGTTTAGAAAAAAATAAGTTCATTGATAATTATATCAAAAACAAATTTTTGTAATGTTATATTTAAACACAAAAATGTTTTATGAAAGTTTGAATAGTGTGTTTTTAATTATAAGTGTCTGGAATTAAAAATAAAATAATAAATTGATACATATCAAAGATTACGTTTGATTTATTCTAAATGTGAAGATCAAATGCATATATTACACACAAATGAACATTTTAATATATTTACAAATAATTTAATGAGAAAATGTAAACAAGCTATAAAACTATTTAAGGAAGGTAAAGAAAAGATGTTTGATGAAAATTCTCACTATCGAAGGAATTTAACAAAATTAAGTCTGGTTTTTTTTTTGCACATATGTTAAGTGAATTAAAAGCTATATTTCCAAATGGATTTTTTGCTGGTGATCAATTTCGTATGACAAAATCAGATGCTGCTGAGTTTTGGAAATTAAACTTTGGAAATAGGAAATCATACTAGAAGTGAATGGGGTCCACCAATCAACAGTTAATTTAACGTATTTTAGACTCAGATATATTGATTTTTGTTTAATTATTTTTTTCTGGGAATGTTAGGATAAAGTTTCCAGATATAAGAGATTCCCAAATTCAGATTTGTGTGAGGGTAATCGTTACAATCCGTAGGTTAGTTATATTTTTATTTTTTCTTGAAGTAGTAAAATTGTTGTGTATAAAAGTCCAAGCCACCTACAGTGGCACTTAATAATAACTGGCTTCGAAACAGGGCCAGTGTAGCAATAACTGGCAGCCGAAACAAAGACCTGGGGCTTTGTAAGGGTTTTTTTTTATATTTGAATTATATGAGTAAATAATTAATGATTTTGTATATTTTTGGCGCAGTTTTAGGCGTTGATTGTCAAACCGGTTTGGTTTGGCAAAGATATTCATATAATATTATTATAAATCTTTGTAATTTTTGGGTAAAACCAGTATTGGTTTTTTTTGTTGACATATTTTTGGATGATGCAATTAATTTATATATGAAATTAATTGTATGTTTTTTTTGATTATGGTTAGATTCAGTAAATGTTTAGCTAGCTTTTTTCAATGCACTCATACGCGATCCCCATATTCGTCATTGGTTTAATGTGAGTTACAATTTCGAGGTATTGATTTATGTATTATTCACACTATAGAGTGGATGTCAATAGAACATGTCTCATTACAGTTCTATAAACTTTTGAACTTATACGGAAATGTTGAAATATTTTTATTTTGGCTAATATAATGTTCATTTTTGGCCAAAACGACTTCTATTGCGGTACGCCTTATTAGATTTTATGATTTGTACAGGGATTGTTTTGTGTATCTCATATATATATATACAAAATAATTTATGTCAAACCTGAAAATCTGGGTAGGTTTCCTATTGCAACACAATTCGTTTGGTGAAAGAATTTTTTGTGGTTAAGTCATGTTTTTATGAGTTTTAGGATGTTATTAACGTAATAAAAGTTAACATTGACCAAACAGTTTTTCGACAATTTTATATAAGTTTAAATCTTTCGTCATTACTATCAAAGTATTATTGGTCTGTGTTTATAGAAGTATAATTGAAAATAATTAATTCCCATTAACTTTATAGAGTGAGCCGGATCCAAATCAATATCTCCACATTTGTCATCATATTGATCCGCTGACGTACGTATACATATCACGTATGAGTCCATTTTAGTTACCACCATTTTTAAAATTATTTTTTATTGCGATTAATTTAAAAAATAAGATAAATATAGAAATAATTATTTTTAGCTAACATTTATTTTTGTTTTGAATACAATAAATAAAGCGATGAAAATTTGACCTGAACAAATATATTAGAATTGATAACTTAAAAATTAGTAAGCTTAGTTTTAAACTTAAAATAATCGTAATTTTTTTTATAATGTAAATTACCAATTTTTTATCTAGTCTAAAGATTAAATTTAATTAATTTCATGTAAAACCTTATTAACACATATTATATATTTCATGTTTCGATTTAGCATTTTTAAATAAGAAATTATTTAGATTATGGATAAGTTATGTATTATTTACTTTATGTTAATGTATAAATTCTTCTTTCACAGCGGTAGGCCTAAAAAGCCATCCATAGAGCTTCACTCTTTAACATTGATGTCGTTCTTAGATCGCCTATGTCCACCGGGGTTATGCGATCGAAGAACATTGGTTTCTTCTCTCATTCGGCGAGGAAGTTCTCAGGGACGAGGAGTGGTGTTGCTGTGTTTGTACTTAGGTGCAAACCAGTAGTACCATTCTTTGCTCAGAGGCTTCTTCGGTGTAATGAAGAGAAGAACCAATTATATTTTGCTTTCAGGATCAGAGGCTTCACCTCATACAAATTCAAAAAACTTTTCCATTTTTCCATTTAGTTTTACAATAAAACAATTTCTCATAGAGTTTAGGATTTAAAGTCTGGTGCTCGGGAGCGTTCTTCAACTTTCGCATTAGGTTTAGTTGTAATTTATTTGTAGGTTAAACAAGCACAACTGGGTCAGTAGAAATGGACCTAGTGTCTAATCGTGACAGTTGTGATTGTTTTATTAGGTTGGGGAGAAACTGTTCTGTAGAATCTGGTCGTTAGGGGCTTTTTTAGTCAGTTCTCACATGCATTGTTGGAGTGGGCTCGCGAACGCGATATTTTAGATTTAAACAAAATGGATATTGTACCATACTTGCTTTTTGAATTGTCTCCAGACGAATCTTGGTTTTGGGAATCTCTTATATTATTAAATAAAAAATAAAATAAATAAAACAATTTTTTTTGAAAATTAAATAAATGAAATTTTTATTAAATAAAATAATTTTCTTTAGAATTAAATAATTTTAGGTAACTAAATAAATAAATTTTTTTAAATACACACTACATCAAGATATAACTAAATATTTTTTATTTTTCTTAAAAATAAATCAATATTTCGAAGTTAAGACGGTGCATCCGATAAATAAACATTCTTTTGAATATTTTTTATTTTTCAATTTTTTTTTAAAAAAATAAATAAATATTTTTAGGGGTGCTATCGTCAATAAATAATTTTAGGTATATAATTAATTCTGAAATTTCAGCATATCTGAAATTAAATAAATAAATTATATTTTTATATACAATATTTTAGGAATTTTTGTGAAAGGTGAAGCAAAGATTAGGTACGACAGTGGTCTTTTTTTGTTCTTTTACGAAATTTTGTTTTTGGAAAAACTTTTGTGTTTTCGAATTGGGCGTTCGTGTTTTTTTCGTTTTTGCGTTTTTCATTATTTTTACATTTACAGCGTACTAACTACATTTTTTTTTTGTTGGGAATTGGTTTTAGTATTGTTGTGTTTGCGAGTTCATAATTTTACGGGTTTTACCATCAAAATGTCAAACCAACTAGACGTTGACCATCCGTTCTATGGTTTGGAACCCACCGAACTACAGATCGAATGTCTGGTTCGGGGTGTGAACTTCAGGGGAACAATTGGGCAGAGGACTTTGCAATACCACAATTGGGTCCATCACTCCAAGCTGAACACATACACAATAGTCCAGCATTAGTACAACCACAATTATCATTAAATTATCCATCAGTACCACAGGTACAACCACCACCATTATATCCACAAGCTCCACTTACAGCACCACCACCATACAACCAACCGCCTCAGGTATGGCGTGACGCGGCTCCAGCGTTAGCACCAGGGGAGTACCGAGGGGTTCATGGGAACAATTAGAGTCGTTATGACTCAAATTGGGTTCCAACCTTCACAGGAGATGGTCACTCTCCTGATGTTCATGAGTTTGTTCACAGAGTGGAGGCGGCTGCCAGGAGGGACCGTGTGAATTGGGACGACCTTAGGTCTATCGTTCCACGGTATCTCAAGGGAGCTGCCGACAGATACTATCTGAATTTAACTCATGAATATGAGGTGGTGACCTATCCAGTGTTAAGGGAGGGACTCCTACAAACCTTCGGTACGCTCACTGATGATAAGGCGATCTTGCGAGTTCTTCTGAACCGCAAACAAAAGTCAAAGGAGAGCGTGTACAAGTATCTGGTGGAGATTGGTTCGTTGAACCGTCGTTTAGCACGTCCATTTGCTGACCGTGAAATGCTAGAAATTGCTCGGGAGGGACTGAGTGTGGAGCTCAAGAACGCTACTCTAGCTGCAACAATACATTCAATTGATGAGCTTCGGACTTTATGTCAGAAGTTTGAACGCTTGTGGTCCACACCAGTCCCGACCAGAACATCAAATTTAAGAATTAGCGACTTACAGCGGATGGACGATTATGAGGTGGATGTTAAACTAGAACGAGATGGATATATTGAAACGATGGATTCAACACAGTCCGAACAACAGCACGAAGAAAGCGACGAGAGATGTAGGAACGCAGGATGATCTGCCACCACTCAGGAAAACCAAATAAAATCATCTAGCACATTTAATTTCCCATCGTTACATCGAACATATTTCAGACGTCTTGAACGTAACATTAGATATTGGAGGATGAGGAAATTATTTCGTAAAGCATGTATTTCATCTATCCTTTCAGAAACAAAGGATCCTCGGCCGCGACTAACATTAAGGATTTTGGACAAACATATTTCAGGACTGTTGGATAGTGGAGCGTCAATCACAATACTTGGAAGAAATTCCTTGGAATTATTGGAATCATCAGGTACAACCTACCGTAAATACACTTCGTGTATTCGTACGGCGGATGGTACTGCAAATAAAATTTTGGGTTACATCGAAATTCCAATAACTGTGAATGGCTCCACTAAACCAATGCGGTTCCGTATAGTCCCTGGATTACGAGAAGAGCTCTACCTGGGCATAGATTTCTGGGAGAAATTCGGTATTGTTCCTTCTTTTGTTAGTGAACTGACTCGTACAGAGCCAATAACTTTAAATACACACAACCTCACCACTGATCAGCAACATGAACTGGATATGATCAAGGATTCTTTCCCGTCATTTGAAGTGTCTGGACTCGGAAAGACTTCTTTGGTTGAACATGTCATCGATGTTGGTAATAGTGCACCTGTTAAACAGAGGCATTATCCCACATCGCCGGCTGTTCAACTAAAGGTTTATGCTGAACTTGACCGAATGCTTCAAATGGGCGTGATCGAAGAGTCTAACAGTTCATGGTGCTCGCCAGTGGTCCTGGTACAAAAAGAATCTGGTAAAAACAGATTATGTATTGATAGCCGTCGTGTCAATTCATTAACGAAAAAGGACGCTTACCCACTTCCCTTGATTGATGGCTTACTAGGTCGTCTAAATAGCACAAAGTACATTTCCAGTATTGATCTCAAAGATGCTTTCTGGCAGATTCCTCTGGCAGAAGCATCTAGAGACAAGACAGCCTTCACAGTGCCTGGTCGTCCATTGTATCAATTCCGGGTTATGCCCTTTGGATTGTGCAATGCTCCCCAGACAATGTGTCGGCTAATGCACAAAGTGATACCACATCAATATCACGAAAATGTCTTTGTTTATTTAGATGATCTATTGGTAGTCTCTTCCACGTTCCAGGAACATATGGAATTGCTGTCCAAAGTCTCTTCAGTAGTAACATTTTCTTGTCTCATTTGAGAGTATAACCGTTATAGATATTGGAATCATGACCTAGCACTCGATTTTAACAAAATACAAAATTTTTCGAGTGATTAGTTCTGAAAAATCCTACTCTTCTCTAAACACCGAATCAAGTTGTTCAGGCATTACAACATGTAATCTCTAAAGCGTTAAACGAGTATTTCACACAGTGTAAAGCACAGTATAAAGGTGAATACGAAGCAAACTGAGCCTCGTATTAATTAAAGCTCCGGCTCACACTCGTGTTTTAAAATTTGCTTGTGGTATATAATACAGAATCATATTGTGCTCATTGTATAGCACACTATTAAAACTCAAAACAATAACTACATATTCATATTTCCAATCTTATCAATGAAGATCATTAATTTTATTTTCCATTAATCAAACCAAAAATCGTAAAACAATAAATGAACTCGAAAAACAAGTAGATTCAAATATAAAATTTTAATACTTCACCTTCAATATTCATAATTAAAAATAATAATTTTATAAAAATATTTGAATTACTATGAGGGTCAATCAAATCATTAATTAAATATTATTTGCTTCTTACATAATTCAAAATGTTTTTTACTAATTATGTCTGTAATTTTATTACGATAATAACACTTTGTTGAATCGTAAAAATGTTTAGATGTGATTTGATAATCTTAAATTTTAAAAATAAAATAAGATCATAAAGTTATTAGCGACTTATTCGTTTTAGAGACGGTTATGTTCGTTAACACAATCCAACAAAAATTAATTGAATAACAGTTATCTGACGCACTGTAATTTGATTTTATTTTCATAAAACAAATCGCCCAAATGATGTTTAGTACAGTTTTTTTTGATAATGCAGTCTATGCTTTAAAAAAATATTGCGACGCTGATGCATAGGCTGACTTCACCACAGCTCTGGAAACGTAGTGTTCTGGATATATAATGAGCTAATATCCATAAAATACTTTAATTAAAAGCTAACCAATATTTTTGACTTCGTAGTTCTAATAATAAAAATATTAAAGCAGGCAGTAGTATCCCAACAAACATAAATTCTGTTGTACGAGAAAAAGTAAAAAATTTTTTATCGGAAGTGACAAAGCGGAAGTTAGGATACAGAACTGATGTAAACCGTACTAAATGTGTATGTACCAAATTTCATCCAACTCGATTATCAGGTACAGAACTTATTGAGCTTCCAAAATAACACGTGCTTGGAGGACCCCCTACCGCTTTGTTCACTATCGCTAAAAAACTAATCAGTTCCTTGCCATACATATTTGCATCTTTTTGCAAAGTGTAATCAAAATTACTTAACGAACGAATGTTGTATGCTTCCAACAAACATTGAAACAATAAACAAGTGTTCGGGAGGACCCCACCATTTATCCCAATATTGTCCAGAAACTAGTCAATTCTTTGTCAATAAAGTCTTTATTTTTTTTCAAAGTGCCATTAAAATTGATTATTGAATGAAATCTGTATGCTCCCAACAATCTTTAAAACCAAAGTGTGAAAAGTCAGCAGTTGTATGGTAGATCCCCCGCCACTTTCATCAATGTGTCCCAAAAGATGATAATTATCTTCTTACACTAATTGAAACCCTATTCCATAAGTTTTATCATAATCACTTCATTATTGTAGGCTGTAGTGTGCATAAAGATACTGAAAAAACTGCCAACAATTAAAAAAAAAAATTTTTTACCGGAAGTAAAAAACCGGAAGTTGGGATGCAGAATTTTTGTAAATCATACTAAATGCTTATGTACAAAGTTTCATCCAATTCGATTATCAGGTACAGATGTTATTGAGCTTTAAAAAAAACAGGTGTATGGGACACCCCCCACCACTTTGTTCACTATCGCTCAAAAACTAATCAGTTCTTTGCCATACATGTTTGCATCTTTTTCCAAAGTGTCATCAAAATTGGTTCACGAACGAATGCTGTGTGCTCCCAACAAACATTGAAAAAATGCTGACACAGTAAACAGGTGTTCGGGAGACCCCGTACCACTTATCCCAATATTGTCCAAAAACTAATCAGTTCCTTGTCATTTAAGTTTCCATCTTTTTCCAAAGTGTCATTAGAATTGATTAATGAATGAAGTCTGTATGCTCCCAACAAACTTTAAAAACAAAGTGTGAAAAGTCAGCATTTGTATGGTAGACCCCCCGCCACTTTGATCAATGTGTCCCAAAAGATGATAATTATCTTCTTACACTAATTAAAACCCTATTCCATGAGTTTCATCATAATCACTTCATTATTGTAGGCTGTAGTGTGCATAAGGACACTGAAAAAACTTCAAAAAAGTCCTAAAAAATTTTTTTTACCGGAAGTGAAAAACCGGAAGTTGGGATGCAGAACTATTGTAAACTGTACTACATACTCATGTACCAAGTTTCATTCAATTCGCTTATCAGTTACAGAAATTATAGAGCTTTCAAAAAAACAGGTGCTCCAGGAACCCCCCACCACTTTGTTCACTTTCGCTCAAAAACTAATCAGTTCTTTGCCATACATGTTTGCATCTTTTTCCAAAGTGTCATCAAAATTCGTTCACGAACGAATGCTGTGTGCTCCCAACAAACATTGAAAAAAGTGTGACACATTAAACAGGTGTTCGGGAGGACCCCCACCACTTATTCCAATATTATCCAAAAACTAATCAGTTCTTTGTTACTTAAGTCACCATCTTTTTCTAAAGTGTCATTGAAATAAATTAATGAATGAAGTCTGTATGCTCCCAACAAACTTAAAAAACAAAGTGTGAAAAGTCAGCATTTGTATGGTAGACCCCCCACCACTTTGATCAATGTGTCCCAAAACATGATAATTATCTTTTCACACTAATTGAAACCCTATTCCATAAGTTTCATCATAATCACTTCATTATTGTAGGCTGTAGTGTGCATAAAGACACTGAAAAAACTTCAAAAATGTACAAAAAAAATTTTTTTACCGGAAGTGAAAAACCTGAAGTTGGGATGCAGAACTATTTTAAACCGTACTACATACTCATGTACCAAGTTTCATTCAATTCGCTTATCAGGTACAGAAGTTATAGAGCTTTCAAAAAAACAGGTGCTCCAGGGACCCCCCACCACTTTGTTCACTATCGCTCAAGAACTAATCAGTTCTTTGTCATACATGTTTGCGTCTTTTTCCAAAGTGTCATCAAAATTCATTTACGAATGAATGTTTTATGCTCCCAACAAACATAAAAACTTTGTGGAAAAAACCACCTGTTGTATGGTGGACCCCCCAACCCTTTATCCAATGTGCTCCAAAAGTTGATAAAATCTTTCTCATGTTACTTAAAAGCTTTTCGCAACGTTTCATGAAAATCGATCGGTAATTGTAGGCTACAGTAGGGATAAACACCTGAAAAAAAAACTTTTTAACCGGAAGTGACAAACCGGAAGTTGGTATGCAGAAATATTACTAGGAAACAGTACTAAAACCTTATATACTAAGTTTCAATAAGATCATAGCCCGGGATCAGAAGTTATTCAAGATTTAAACTTAGAGGTGTTCGGGAGACCCCCCGCCATTTTGTCCAAATTTGAAATGAATCCAGATCTTCCATTTTCATGTGAACCTGTATCATTTGCCAAAGTTTCATCAAGATCCTATGCAGAAAACTCACCCACCCACCCACCCACCCACCCACGCACACACAGACGTACACCAAAATTTTTTTTGGCTATTTAGATAGAGGATGGTCCAAAACAAAAGATAAAATAAAATTTGGGGTATGTAAGATTTTTTTTTTTCACGATAGATTGCATTACTTCACACAATTTAAAATTGTGGTGAAGTAAAAAGACGAAGCAGATCTTTTCTACGATATTATATGAAACATCCATTTTCATGCAGATTTAACCTTCGATGAGAGTATGCCCTGTTTCTCTCTAGTTAAAAAATATATTCACTAAATAAAAACTTGTAGATACAAAGATTTTAAATCAAAGCAAAAATATTTGAAAAAATTCTATTTCTATGCGAGATGAGAACATTTTTCTTTCGTGTACTTGCTACACTCGACGCCATCTCGTCTTTTGGACAAAGGTTCACTCAAGCAAAAAACGGTGTAACAAAATATAATATTAATTAAGTAACACAAAAATAAATTAGGTAGTCATACATTTATTTCTTCATTACGGTTGTGATATAGTTAAATTTACTCCTTGTTTGTTTTTGGATGATATTGTAAATTGTAATAAAATTACAAGATACGTTGTGATTGCTCCAACTATCTGTAATTAGAAAATAATTAGCCCTCATGCGTATGATAAGTAAATTGGCGATACAAAACTTACGGTGAATATTAAAGTTCTATCCAAAGGAAACAGACCACATGCGGTCAAAACCACTTTTCTATGAATTAATTGAAGTGAGAAATAAAGGAGCTAAAAAGGATCAATGTAGAATGATATATGGCACCGGATTGATTACTTACTCTACCTTTTCTTTTAAATTTGAATTAATAATGGAATTTAAAAGTTTATGAACAAAATATGATGTTTTTTCACTCTAAAATAATGCAAAAAAAATAATTAAAATTAGGATTCTTGGTGTTACAGTGTGACGTAGAAATTTCATCCAATCATAAAATATGGTGCATTTTAACAATTTTTTCAAATATAAAGAACGAATGTTCTATATACTGCTTGCCTTGTTCTTACCATATGTATTACTTCACCGGTTGCACAAACCACTCCAATTACATCAACCGCATACATTATACTTTGATACAAGAAAAACACTGCAAATATGACCACTCCATAGCTATATGTTCCAGACTGATTGTTAAATATAGCTTCCATAATATAGTAAACATTGAACACCATCATTATGAAAGCAATTGTCAAAATGGTTAACATTTGCACCGAAAAATATTGTTCAATTAAGTTAGATGAATCACATAAATAATCATGAAGTTTGATTAAAGTTCCGATTACATTTTCTTCGGATAATTGTTGATATTCTGTTGTTGTGACATTTACTGAGATTTCTATACGTCTTTCGGTCAAAATTTCATCTGGATTGGTATTCTTTGGCGATTTTTCTGTATTACTATTTTTAACTGATTGAATTATAAAGCTGGCGAGAATCTGTAATTAAATTTTTATCAACATGAATTAATTTGTTACATGTAACTACTTATTAACAATTACTATCATGATTTTCACAGCGATAATCTTCAGAATCATAACTATCCAGACTTGAATGAAGGAAATGAAAAATTTGTTTTGAAAATCGAAAGTTTATTTCAATTCTAAAATTTTTTCCTTAATTCTGAATAGCGGTTTCACCCACTTTTAAAAGTAAATCTTTTTCGGAAAACAAATTATAAGATCATTAGATCATCAGATCAAAAAATCATCAGATCATCAGACCATCAGATCATCAGGTCGTCACAGATCATCAGATCATCATATCATCAGATAGTCAGATCATCAGATCATCCGATCATCAAATCTGATCTGATCTGAAAAATTTAATTGCAGATTCTCGCCAGCTTTATATCATCAGATCATCAGATCATCAGATCATCAGATCATCAGATCATTAGATCATCAGATCATCAGATCATCAGATCATCAGATCATCAGATCATTAGATCATCAGATCACATCAGATCATCAGATCATCAGATCATCAGATCATCAGATCATTAGATCATCCGATCATCCGATCATAAGATCATTAGATCATCAGATCATCAAATCATCAGATCATCAGATCATCAGATCATCAAATTATCAGATCATCAGATATCGCCAGATCATTTGATCATCAGATCATCAGTTCATCAGATCATCAGATCATCAGATCATCAGATCATCAGATCATCAGATCATCAGATCATCAGATCATCAGATCATCAGATCATCAGATCATCAGATCATCAGATCATCAGATCATCAGATCATCAGATCATCAGATTATCAGATCATCAGATATCGTCAGATCATTTGATCATCAGATCATCAGATCATCAGATCATCAGATCATCAGATCATCAGATCATCAGATCATCAGATCATCAGATCATCAGATCATCAGATCATCAGATCATTAGATCATCAGATCGTCAGATCATCAGATCATCAGATCATCAGAACATCAGATCATCAGATCATCAAATCATCAGATCATCAGATCATCAGATCATAAGATCATCAGATCATTAGATCACCCGATCATCCGATCATAAGATCATTAGATCATCAGATCATCAGATCATCAGATCACCAGATCATCAGATTATCAGATCATCAGATCATCAGATATCGTCAGATCATCAGATCATCAGATCATCAGATCATCAGATTATCAGATCATCAAATCACTAGATCATCAGATCATCAGACTTACAGATCATCAAATCATCAAATCAATCGATCATCATATCAACCAATCATCAGATCATAAAATAATCGGAAACTTAATAACGGACGATATCGTAACAATATATATAAATATTTTTGACTCACCCTATTTACCAACATAAATCGATGACTTATCTGTTTCACCAAGCACATAAACGTTACCATAACAACCGAAACAATAAAATGAGGCATAAAAAATGCCACCCAAACATAAAACATTGGACAAACATTAATTTGTCGCAATAAAAAATGGCAACCGATTAAAAAACCAAAATACATTAAAATTTTAATAAGTAACACAATTAAAATATAATTTAACGTTAATTTATAGTTAATACGACATGAGTAGAGCTCCCGGGAGTTGAGCATGGGGAACCAAAACCTGTTTTTATAATTGCCATGAAAGGCTACGACCTTATATAGTAGACTAGGTTAATATTTGACCTAGTTTTAGTTTCCTGTATTGGTAATTTCCTGAATTGGAATGTGGGTTATTCGTTTATTGTTGTTATTGTGTGTGTCTGAAGCCGGTTGCTAAAGGCCTTGGAAGGTCGTCAGGTAAACTAGGTTAGATTTGACCTAGTTCTGGTTGTCTGTAGTAGTAAAGGACTTTGATCTAGTTATCACCTGTTTTATATTATCATAAATGGCTATGGTCTTATACAGTAGACTAGGTTAGTATTTGACCTTGACCTAGTTATCTACACTGGTAATTTCCGGATTTTAAATGCAGGTTATTGGGTTATTGTTGTTTGTTGTTGCTAAAAGCCTTGGAAGGCCGTCAGATAAAATATTCTGACCTAGTTCAGGTTTAGTAATTGACCTAGTTCTAGTTACCTCTGTTTTTAATTAAAAACTTTTGTGAAATGCATTTTGGATAAGAATATTTTGTAAATGCATGTACGATGAAAAACATCTTTCAAACGACCGGCGATCATAGAAATTAAATTTTAGATCAAGCCAGTCAAGTTTTGCACAAACACACCATTGTGAAATCTATATCACTACACAAATAACATGCATTTTAATAATACTTACTTTGAATTCCTTTTTATACAAATCTAGTTTAATCAATATTTTAATACATATATCAGCTAAACGTATTTAATGATTTGCTTTCGATTTATTTGTTTGTTTTAAATATTAAATTTGATGATGATATGGTGATGACGATCAAATTTTGATCAATTTCATCTCAAAAAATTACAAAATATACCAAAATTTTGATAAAAAATCATTTTCGTAAGCTTTAAATTTTTGCCCCCAAAATTAATATAAAAAAGAGATGCCATTACATAGAAAAGAAAAACAACAAACAGAAAAACAACAAAAACAAAAATGACGCATTTTATTAATATGTTTACATTGATTTTGGATTAAATTTTTTTGGCGAAAATATTTAAAAAATTTAGAACTTATTAATTGAAAAATAAATTATAATATCATTATTAGTTACCTACAATAAGAAATCCCTTCCTGAATATTTTTCGGGCATTTTTACACATCACACACTTCAAAGTTAATTTTTATTCTAAATTTTCACTTAATATATTTAATTTTTCAGTTAAACTATTTTTTTTGGCGAAAATATTTAAAAAATTTAGAACTTATTAATTGAAAAATAAATTATAATTTCATTATTAGTTACCTACAATAAGAAATCCCATCCTGAATATTTTTTCGGACATTTTTACACATCACACACTTCAAAGTTAATTTTTTATTCTAAATTTTCACTTAATATATTTAATTTTTCAGTTAAACTTTTTAAATTATAATAAAATCACTAGAATTTTTTATATTTAGTATAAATTTGCCAAAAAAAATCACTACGATAGTTAATAAAAACAATTTTTTTAACTACTAACTTGAGAAATCGTCATTATTTACTCGATCGAGGCGTTAGCCGAGAGAAACAATCACTCGAAAGCAAAAAAGATACTTTATGCCTGAATTGCATACAAGATTTTTTGTACGAGTAAGATTCTGTATTATTTGCATAAATAAAAATGCATATGTTTACACAAAATAGTAAAATATTTTTTCAAAAATTATTTTATCAAAGTAGTCTTGCAAAATAATAGTAATATAATAACTTTAGGCACTGTTATTTTAATTTTAGGCATTGTAATTTCACTTTTAGCATTGTTATTTCAATAGGAAAAAATGGCCTGCTTTATGTCCAATTTTTGAATCGCAAAAGTGAATTTTACGGTTTACTCGTACAAAAAACAATTTTATTATAACCAAGCCAAAGAATGTTTAGTATAGTAATTTGTATTTCATTTGATTGTGTCCTTCCTACATTTCATTCATCGTTTTAAAAATAAAACTTAACAATGTTTGTTTGTTAATTCTGTTTTTCATTTTAAATAAATTTCAGTGAAAAGGATTTAAACAAAAGTAAAAGATAAACACATTTCAACCCCTCCAAATAAGTTTAATTCATCTTAAATTTATTTGCATTCTTAAGCATACAAATATTTTATAAAACAAGTTTTACTAGATCATAAATTTGAATAGACTTTGAGATAATCTTTTCAATCTTTTTATATTAATTGGCAAAGGAAACTTGTTTCGGTTTTGTGATAACAAAATACTACAAGACAACACAAGACAACAAAGAAAAATCCATAATTAATTAACAATAAATAATTGAATGAACAATAAATGATTAATATATAATATTTATTTTTCTATTCGTTTCTTCTATCCAAGTTCATTTTTATTTATTTGTTTGATTTATGACTAATGAAAATGCATCAGGTTTTTTGTTTTTATGATTTTACAAAATTAGCTAGCGATGCTAAAAATTTTTCCCATCTAGACTTATAAATAATCTTTTTCGTTACAACAGATAAATTAAATGCTGAAACTAAACTTCCAGGCTACTTGATATGCTAAGATATTTAAAAAATGAAATGGAAAATGACTAATATAAAAATCTAATGAAAGCAAATATGATGATTAGTGCTAGTAGTTAAAAATTCTATATATACCTCGGTTGAGAAGTCTAATATTGACCTCGAACATTATATCCCTCGGCGCTACGCGCTTAAGGATCTAAAAGTTCTCGGTCAATAATAGCTTACTTCTCTACCTTGTTATATAATGTACTATTATTATAACCAAGCCAAAGAATGTTTAGTATAGTAATTTGTATTTCACTTGATTGTGGTCTTCCTACATTTCATTCATCGTTTTAAAAATAAAACTTAACAATGTTTGTTTGTTAATTCTGTTTTTCATTTTAAATAAATTTCAGTGAAAAGGATTTAAACAAAAGTAAAAGATAAACACATTTCAACCCCTCCCTAAAAAATCATTTTCGTAAACTTTAAATTTTTGCCCCTTGCCGTCCACATTAATCGCAATTGTTTATGGGGAATTGAATGCAAACATTCAAATCGATAAAAATCGGAATATATTCACAAACCTATAAATAGGATGAAAAAAACGTGAGTCTAAATATTTTACATCATGTCTTCATCCTGTGCACTTGTCGATGTTACATTTTGTTGTAACGACAAAAACAGTTTGTTTGTGAAAGAAATTAGTATAGTAGGATTTAAAGAGCCTTGTAAGAAGTTCGTAAAAGAGTTTACTTACAAGTTTCCAACAAAAGAGCTAACAAATCAAAACATTGAAAATTATTCTTTTGGAACTGTGACTAACGAAAATATAACTAAAGAGTTTAAACAAATATTAGAAAGTTTTGATATAATCATTACCAACAAACTAATTAAAAAAGAGTTTTTAGTAAACTATGTAAAGGAAGCGAGCAAAGTTTATGATCTGAGTCAATTTATTTTATGAACACTTTAGAAATAACTAACATTTTAAAATGTAACCAGCGTACAAACAAAAAATTTAAGGGGGTGTTCGCTCTGGATAGAATTCCAAAAGTAAAAGAAAAACCATCTCTTTTAATCGTCAACACGGATAAGGCTAAGGACCCCTGGAACACACTGGTTAGCTATTTATATTCCTAAAAAGGGGTGTATAGAATACTTTGATTCTTTTGGGGCAGAAACCAACTAAACCTGAAATTTTAAGATATTTGAAGAATCATTGTTTAATTTTTAATGATAAACAATTGCAAAGTAGTTTTACAGATGTATGTGGGCAGTATTGTTGTGTTTACGTTTGGTTTAGATGTTTTGGTTTAAGTATGAAAAGTTTTTTGAACCAATTCAGTAAAGCAAATCATATTGAAAATGACAGGTTGATTTTAAAACTATTTCATAAAATATTTGGAAAATACAACTTTTTACAGTCTTGTAACCCGAGAGTTAGAGGAAAGTTAAAAAGAAATGGAAATTCGACATGAAAACACGAAGTCTTTATTATTAAACTATACATACTTTCTTAATAAAAACCGCACCTTTAGAATTTCTGTTGGTTTTACGGGGGAATCATTTGAAGCCACAACCATATTCCATCGTAATGGGAAAGAAGTAATTGTTCTGAAATATCGTGATTGGTGTGAATTTTACCATCTATACAAAAAGCTGTTGTGCAGTCGAACAATAAAAATTATGTTTACAAGCAGGAATTCAAGCTATTCGTAGTCAATCTCTTAGTGTCAGCAGAGAAGAGGCCGATATATTTAACAACCTTGTTGATTTTCTTCAAGCTGTAATGATTCACTATAAAAATTCCGAAGAAAATGTAAGAGCGTATGTTGAAAAATACATAAAAACCTGTGAAGAAAAACAAGTGGAAAAGTTGCATGAAGAAATTAATACCCCAAAGCAACGGATCAATGTGCAGTGTGATTTTTCTAGATTATTTTTCGAGATACCTGTAATATTAAACAATAAACTACGCAAAATAGTATGAAAATAAAAACAATTGTCTTTTATTTATTTTATTTTTATTTTTATTTTTATCTATCTATAATGTTACTAAAAAACCATTCGAAATATCCTTCTTGCCCGACTTCGATATTTTGTTCTTCGTTAACCTGCAGATCATCTGTTTGAGAATCAAACCAGTTTTGCCCATCCTGCCATTCCTCTTCTTCCTCCTCTTCAAGTAATTGTGGTGGTGATGGTGGTGGTATAAATTCTTGAAAAAATGAGGTCACCTCGTCAACATCAACATCATAATCATTCGTGGTTGAACTAATTTGGTTTTCTTGTGTAATTTTATTTAAAAAACAATTTTCATTACTTTCGTTGGTAAACGGAAACGAAGTCGAATCAGCTTCCATATTAAAAGTTGATTTCTGTAGGAAGACTGAGGATTTCTACAAAAATTTAGCTATTATGTATACTATACTATACTTTTCAGAATCTATACTTTTCAGAATCAGCTGCCTCTATAGAAAGAGAAACTAAATATTATATAGAAATATAGAAAAAGAATATAGAAAGAGAAACTAAATATTGTGTATATTGTGTATAGGATGTCACGAGCACAAATTGTTTCAGAGCTACACAGGCCACTTAGAAAAAATTTTTAGTTTACAAGCAGGAATTCAAACTATTCGTAGTCAATCTCTTAGTGTCAACAGGGAAGAGGCCGATATATTTAACAACCTTGTTGATTTTCTTCATGCTGTAATGATTCACTACTTAGATTATAAAATATACAGGATAAGTAATATTTGTGTATGTACACTATAAAACTATAAAAAATTGGGGCTGTTTTTAAATTCAAATTTCGCATTGAAAATAATTTCCACAAAAGAAAAGGTTCCTGTAAAAATAAATACAAAAATACAGGGTCCCATGCAGCATTTTTATCTCTTTCCATTTATAGAAAAAAATATATTATTATTCTTCTATTGCCAGAAAGAAATAACTGCCAAATAATATATATTTCATTTTAATTTCATTCTAAATTAAAACAAAACCTGAAACAGTAAACCATATAAACAATATCCATTTCATTTTAAATTTAGTTTAAATGAAAACAAAACCAAAGCGTACATGATAAAATTTTAGTTAGGATCAAATTTTCAGTTTTAATATTATCAGTTTTATTTTAACCGAAATACTTTTGACAAACATAAAATAAAATTGAATTAGGTTGGTCATTCTCCAATCGGTAAAAATGTCAAATACAAAATTTCTACATAAGTCTGTTATTTTGTAAGCATATATTTGGTCAAGCAAGGGTAAACCTCGATGATATTTAAATTTCTGGGCTACTGTGTTTTTTCAGTGCAAATACTATCACGTTAAAATCGCACACTACTTTATGTAAATAAAAATAACTTCAACTTAAAAGATATTACTTATCCTGTGCATTTTATAATCTAAGATTCACTATAAAAATTCCGAACAAAATATAAGAGCGTATGTTGAAAAATACATAAAAACCTGTGAAGAAAAACAGGCGGAAAAGTTGCATGAAGAAATTAAAACCCCAAAGCAGCGGATCAATGTGCAGTGTAATTTTTCTAGATTATTTTTCGAGATACCTGTAATATTAAACAATAAACGCAAAATTGTACGAAAATAAAACAATTGTCTTTTATTTTTATTTTTATTTTTATCTGTAATGTTTCTATAAAACCATTTGAAAAAATAAAAACTTAAAATTACAAAATTAAAAATTAAAAAATTACAAATTTAAAATAAAAAATTAAAACTTAAAAATTAAAAATTAAAAAATAAAATTAAAAATTTAATTCATTATTTTTATTTTTATTTAGTTTACATTAGTTTATGTTATTATTATATACTATATATATACTAAATAATTAATTAAATATTATTAAAATAAAATTTACACTGGTCCCCATCCAGGTGGAAATGGTGAAGGAGAGTGAGTTGGTGGTGGTGTTTCTGATGCAGATCTTTCCATGTTTAAGCAAACAAATTCAAATTGCGGGTTGTTTAACTTTTGCGGGTCTTTCCCCAGAAACCTCAATCTAAGGGATGCAGGGGGGTGTTGGCTCAAGTGCTCGATTGTGAACAGCATTGATGGCTGTTCAGGTAACCAAACCCACCCCTTCGTTAAAAGATGCACCTGCACCCTGTCCCCCATGAATGTAGGTCTCATCCGCCATGCTGTTACCCTATATAAAATATTTGAATCCAGACATTCTGGATTGATAGGTGTACTTTCGTTAAGGCTATTGAGCATATCAAAAAAATGTTGATCCTGTGAATTAAAAATATAAAAGAATTTTAAAGAAAGTAAAATATGAAAAGAAAAGTAAAAGAAAGTAAAATATACTTACCATTATTTTTCAACTTAACTTGAGTTGTTATCTTACGCTTATTAGAATACTTTATTGATATTTTAAAGCACTCCATTTCGCATTTATATAGTTTATTACGAGAATGGTTGTGAGACAATATCCCATTTATTTTAAACTACAGAAAAGCAACAACAATTGCATTTAATTTATTTGTTGTAATGAAAAAGATTATTTATAAGTCTAGATGGAAAAATTTTTAGCATCGCTAGCTAATTTTGTAAAATCATAAAAACAAAAAACCTGATGCATTTTCATTAGTCATAATATATTAAATCCACCAAAGATTAAATCAACTAATCAAACAAATAAATAAAAATGAACTTGGATAGAAGAAACGAATAGAAAAATAAATATTATATATTAATCATTTATTGTTCATTCAATTATTTATTGTTAATTGATTATGGATTTTTCTTTGTTGTCTTGTGTTGTCTTGTAGTATTTTGTTATCACAAAACCGAAACAAGTTTCCTTTGCCAATTAATATAAAAAGATTGAAAAGATTATCTCAAAGTCTATTCAAATTTACGATCTAGTAAAACTTGTTTTATAAAATATTTGTATGCTTAAGAATGCAAATAAATTTAAGATGAATTAAACTTATTTGGAGGGGTTGAAATGTGTTTATCTTTTACTTTTGTTTAAATCCTTTTCACTGAAATTTATTTAAAATGAAAAACAGAATTAACAAACAAACATTGTTAAGTTTTATTTTTAAAACGATGAATGAAATGTAGGAAGGACACAATCAAGTGAAATACAAATTACTATACTAAACATTCTTTGGCTTGGTTATAATAATAGTACATTATATAACAAGGTAGAGAAGTAAGCTATTATTGACCGAGAACTTTTAGATCCTTAGGCGCGTAGCGCCGAGGGATATAATGTTCGAGGTCAATATTAGACTTCTCAACCGAGGTATATATAGAATTTTTAACTACTAGCACTAATCATCATATTTACTTTCATTAGATTTTTATATTAGTCATTTTCCATTTCATTTTTTAAATATCTTAGCATATCAAGTAGCCTGGAAGTTTAGTTTCAGCATTTAATTTATCTGTTGTAACGAAAAAGATTATTTATAAGTCAAGATGGGAAAAATTTTTAGCATCGCTAGCTAATTTTGTAAAATCATAAAAACAAAAAACCTGATGCATTTTCATTAGTCATAATATATTAAATCCACCAAAGATTAAATCAACTAATCAAACAAATAAATAAAAATGAACTTGGATAGAAGAAACGAATAGAAAAATAAATATTATATATTAATCATTTATTGTTCATTCAATTATTTATTGTTAATTGATTATGGATTTTTCTTTGTTGTCTTGTGTTGTCTTGTAGTATTTTGTTATCACAAAACCGAAACAAGTTTCCTTTGCCAATTAATATAAAAAGATTGAAAAGATTATCTCAAAGTCTATTCAAATTTATGATCTAGTAAAACTTGTTTTATAAAATATTTGTATGCTTAAGAATGCAAATAAATTTAAGATGTATTAAACTTATTTGGAGGGGTTGAAATGTGTTTATCTTTTACTTTTGTTTAAATCCTTTTCACTGAAATTTATTTAAAATGAAAAACAGAATTAACAAACAAACATTGTTAAGTTTTATTTTTAAAACGATGAATGAAATGTAGGAAGGACACAATCAAATGAAATACAAATTACTATACTAAACATTCTTTGGCTTGGTTATAATAAAATTGTATTTTGTACGAGTAAACCGTAAAATTCACTTTTGCGATTCAAAAATTGGACATAAAGCAGGCCTTTTTTTCCTATTGAAATAACAATGCTAAAAGTGAAATAACAATGCCTAAAATTAAAATAACAGTGCCTAAAGTTATTATATTACTATTATTTTGCAAGACTACTTTGATAAAATAATTTTTGAAAAAATATTTTACTATTTTGTGTAAACATATGCATTTTTATTTATGCAAATAATACAGAATCTTACTCGTACAAAAAATCTTGTATGCAATTCAGGCATAAAGTATCTTTTTTGCTTTCGAGTGATTGTTTCTCTCGGCTAACGCCTCGATCGAGTAAATAATGACGATTTCTCAAGTTAGTAGTTAAAAAATTGTTTTTATTAACTATCGTAGTGATTTTTTTTTGGCAAATTTATACTAAATATAAAAAATTCTAGTGATTTTATTATAATTTAAAAAGTTTAACTGAAAAATTAAATATATTAAGTGAAAATTTAGAATAAAAAATTAACTTTGAAGTGTGTGATGTGTAAAAATGTCCGAAAAAATATTCAGGATGGGATTTCTTATTGTAGGTAACTAATAATGAAATTATAATTTATTTTTCAATTAATAAGTTCTAAATTTTTTAAATATTTTCGCCAAAAAAAATAGTTTAACTGAAAAATTAAATATATTAAGTGAAAATTTAGAATAAAAATTAACTAAAAATGCCCGAAAAATATTCAGGAAGGGATTTCTTATTGTAGGTAACTAATAATGATATTATAATTTATTTTTCAATTAATAAGTTCTAAATTTTTTAAATATTTTCGCCAAAAAAATTTAATCCAAAATCAATGTAAACATATTAATAAAATGCGTCATTTTTGTTTTTGTTGTTTTTCTGTTTGTTGTTTTTCTTTTCTATGTAATGGCATCTCTTTTTTATATTAATTTTGGGGGCAAAAATTTAAAGTTTACGAAAATGATTTTTTATCAAAATTTTGGTATATTTTGTAATTTTTTGAGATGAAATTGATCAAAATTTGATCGTCATCACCATATCATCATCAAATTTAATATTTAAAACAAACAAATAAATCGAAAGCAAATCATTAAATACGTTTAGCTGATATATGTATTAAAATATTGATTAAACTAGATTTGTATAAAAAGGAATTCAAAGTAAGTATTATTAAAATGCATGTTATTTGTGTAGTGATATAGATTTCGCGCAAAAATACCACACAAAGACGAAACAATAAGTATCCTGTAAAATACAAACAACTGTTTGAACACAAAATCGTGTGAAAATTCATTTTACAAAGTAATTAATTTAAATACCATGAAAGTTTCTGGATATCGTGTCTTGACAAAAATAAAATATGTTGTATGACCCGCCCTCATGTAGGGACAGTAGACTTTTTAGATACAATTGTAATCCGAGCCTACAAAACTTGTTGTTGTATTAATGATGAAAGTTTACGTATTTATAATATACTTTATTTTTTTAAGACTGATAGAATACAATGGTGTGTTTGTGCAAAACTTGACTGGCTTGATCTAAAATTTAATTTCTATGATCGCCGGTCGTTTGAAAGATGTTTTTCATCGTACATGCATTTGCAAAATATTCTTATCCAAAATGCATTTCACAAAAGTTTTTAATTAAAAACACCGTGAAAACAGTTTAAGTTTCTGGGTATCGAGTCTTAACAAAATAAAATATATTGTATGACCCGCCCTCATGTAGGGACAGTAGACTTTTTAGATACAATTGTAATCCGAGCCTACAAAACTTGTTGTTGTATTAATGATAAAAGTTTGCGTATTTATAATATACTTTATTTTTTTAAGACTGATAGAATACAATGGTGTGTTTGTGCAAAACTTGACTGGCTTGATCTAAAATTTAATTTCTATGATCGCCGGTCGTTTGAAAGATGTTTTTCATCGTACATGCATTTACAAAATATTCTTATCCAAAATGTATTTCACAAAAGTTTTTAATTAAAAACAGAGGTAACTAGAACTAGGTCAATTACTAAACCTGAACTAGGTCAGAATATTTTATCTGACGGCCTTCCAAGGCTTTTAGCAACAACAAACAACAATAACCCAATAACCTGCATTTAAAATCCGGAAATTACCAGTGTAGATAACTAGGTCAAGGTCAAATACTAACCTAGTCTACTGTATAAGACCATAGCCATTTATGATAATATAAAACAGGTGATAACTAGATCAAAGTCCTTTACTACTACAGACAACCAGAACTAGGTCAAATCTAACCTAGTTTACCTGACGACCTTCCAAGGCCTTTAGCAACTGGCTTCAGACACACACAATAACAACAAACAACAACTAACGAATAACCCACATTCCAATTCAGGAAATTACCAATACAGGAAACTAAAACTAGGTCAAATATTAACCTAGTCTACTATATAAGGTCGTAGCCTTTCATGGCAATTATAAAAACAGGTTTTGGTTCCCCATGCTCAACTCCCGGGAGCTCTACTGACATGAAATTTCATTAAAAATGTTATCACATTCATCTAAAATTTGAATTAGCTTAATTAAATGATAACGTTTCAAAATGCAAAACATATAAATGACAGTTAATGAGATTAATCCCGTTATTAATTGTAAAAGATCACCAATTCTTGAGATTTCATTTCGAAAAAAATAGCCAACTATTGTTTCATATTTATCCAACGATATAACATAAGAAATTAGGAATACAACAAGATGAAAGAATGTTAACATGAATCCGATTATTTTAATTTGAAGTGATCGACAGTTACTGTGTCCGTTTAAAGGACGAACTAACTTAAATGGAGTTAGCCCACACATATATGAAATGATGAATAAAGGTTGGACTGCGAAGTATAAATCTGTTGGGTTTTTTAGTTTTTTTATTAAATTCGCCAACATTTTTTTTTGGCATGAAGCGTAAAACTGCACTATTTAAGGTTCCATTAAACAGAAGACTAAAAATTATTATTTTTAAAATCAGTTTAAATACGAAATAAATAAATTACTATCAATAAATAAATGTCGGTATAGACAACAACAAGTTCATGTTACTGATATGATGGTAAATCAAATAGTTGTTACTATCGATTACTGTTAAGAATGCCGACTTCTAAGTTCAACATCGCATATATTAGGACGGCTAATTTATTTAGTGTTAATGGATTGATTTTTGTGTTCACGATTTAGCAACGAAGAAAGCGACTATTTTTTGTTTTTTAAACGAACAAACTGCACGCGTATGTAGGTTATGCATTTGTTAAAACAATTAAATTAACGATAATTGCACTTCATGAATTTATAATTAAAATTTCTAGAAAGGTTGTTATAAATGGATCAGTTTCTATCTGGCTGGCGTTTACACCCAGTCAAACGTAAGTTCAGATGGGGTCAAAGGTTTGGCATTACGTGTGCGGAAAATGATTTTGTAGTTGTCTCTTGAGATTGCACTGAAAAAAATGTAGAGCGCGATTAAAATTTGTTGAATTGTAATAAGTTGAATAATTCACTGAATATCTGAAATTTAAATTGAGAGCTGTTGAGTGTAGAAAAGACCAGAAACGTTGATTTTATAGTTTTTTAAATGGAGCAAAATACAAAAATGTTTAAAGTCTAAATACCAATTCAAATTCACGATAACGAAAATGCTTTTTGCATTGTGAAAAGCCTTTTAATGATTCTTGTTTTTTAGTACGGCTATTACTTGCAATACGTGTCACCTGTTACAATGATAATAACATGAAGGCAGTAATTTTTGTAACAACAAACAAAAATCTGTTTAGTAGACATTTTCTTTTATAATCTAAAACAGACAGTCTTCACATTATTCGTACATTCATGCCATACTATCAAACAATTTAAGATTCGTTTCATAAATAACATCTGTCTGTTTATGACGTTCCACTGTAATGAATATCTTTAATTTCAAATCTTTTAATGGATCTCGCATATTTTGTGTATAATCAATTGTTAAATTTATTTTATTTTTTCAATGTGAAGCAAATATGTTTTAAACTAAAACTAAAATGAAGTAAGTTGATTCTACGCAGATGCATTGATATTGAAATCATTAATAAGGTACTTCATTTTGTGATGTTTTAACTGAAATATGTTCGCAATATTAGTAATTGATTAAATTTTAAAGGACCATATGTTATTTAATTGGATAGTTCGAGGCATTTATAAAGAAATCCTGAAACAAATAGGAACCCTGCCAACCTTTGATGACGTGTCGATGAAAGATAGAAAACGTTATTTCCGATGTTCAAAAGACTTCTCATTGAACTGGTTGGTGGAGGAAATTCTAGGTTGCCTTCCATGGGATGAAGCAAGGCTTTCAGCAATGATGTTGTGTGATCTCCCTATAAGATGCACCTGGCCAAAATCTGGAATCCAGGTCATCGACAATCTGAGACGGCTTTATTATGACGGCTTTATGACGTCTCGGACGTCAAAATGGCTTGGACAATTCCAAATAGAAGATCCATTTGGAATTGTCGACAAATCAATCTGCAACAAAGCATAAGTGGGTTATATAATCTCATAGCTTTACTTGCTAAAAAGTTGCATACAAAAATATTAATAACTCAAGAGCCCTACATTATTAAAAACAGAGTAGCCGGTCTTTCATTGAAGGGCTGGGACATTCTGTATAAAGGGGGTCCTGACAAAACCAGAGCCCGCATAGCATCACACCAAAGTCTTGATATGCATCTTCTGACTGAGTTATCCTCAGGTGATTTAACCGTAGGAATGCTCAGTTATGGAACAGCTACGGAAAAAAGGCGGATACTCATTGTGTCTGACTATCTTCCGTACGACTCCATTAGTCTACGGATATATCAATGAGCGATCACAGACACATAAACTTTCTTGTAAAGGTGATCCCAGTCGAGGTTCGCATTTACCGGAATACAAGACAAACGGATTGGGTGTACTTCCGGGGCACTGTAGAGGAGGAACGGGCTAGTGGAAGCATTCCCAAAGGCCGGTCTATTGAACAGGCCGTTGACCAGCTCAACGATCTGTTAGTTTGGGCTTTTGAGAGCTCGTGTCCAGAAACGAGGCAACGAAGTCTACACAAGTCAGTTTGGTGGAACAAAACCTTGATAAACTCAGACAAAGATCCAAGAAACTTCTGAACAAAGCATTAAAAACTCGTGTTGAAGCTGATTGGGATCTGTACAGTGAAGCAAGGAAACTTTTCAAAAGGCTTATTCGTAAATCAAAGAACAGGTCTTATGAAAAGTACTGTGAGACGATTGAGATTATCACAGAAGTTGGTGCACTAATGAGAGCCTTGAAGAAGGATCCTTTAGGGAAACTGGATAATATTAAATTATCCAATGATACTCACACTTCTTCAAATGAAGAAACTTATACAGCATTGTTTCAACACCATTTTCTGGCTGTGTACTTGGGGAAATTCCTCAGAGGACAGCTACGGACGCTCAGTCTTGTGCTGTTGGTTCCTTTGAGCCATTTAAATCGCCAGGTCCAGACGGAATATGGCCTATTATGATACAACAGTGTCTGGACATATTAGGAGATAGGTTGTTAAAGATCTTCGTGGCCTGCATAGCTCTCGGATATGTACCACAGGCCTGGAGAAACGTGAGAGTTGTATTTATCCTCAAACCAGGGAAAATCAACTATTGCGGAGCAAAAAACTTCAGACCGATCTGTCTTTCCTCATACGTTCTAAAGTCTCTGGAAAGGTTTATCGGCCGTTACATCAGAAACGTATGTCTGAAGATAACCCCGCTAAGCAATAGGCAACACGCTTATCAAGCGGGATAGCCCACTGACACAATCGTTTGAGAGGTGATCTCTGATATTGAAGAGACTATCTCTAAAAGGGCTATCACTTTTGGCGCTTTCCTTGACATAGAAGGGGCTTTTGACAAAGCCACTCCTTAACGGAGCGGAAAGGTACGGTGTGAATGAAACACTCCTACGGTGGATACGACTAGGGCCGGGAAAAAATATCGATATATCGATAACTATCGATAACACTTGTCAACACGATTTTTGGGTCTGACTGCTACATGTTAAATTTTGGTTTCTCCTACGACAAAAATAAGAAAAAAAATTTGTTTTCCGATTAAAGTTTGCTTTATGAAATATTTAAGTGTTTTTCAATGTCTAGAATCAGAATTTAAGCATGAGAACAAAAACCCAAAAAAAACAAATTTTTTTGTTGACCAGTGTAATTATCGATATATCGCATTTCGATATCGGATTATAATATATCGATACATCGATAATATCGATATATCGATGATATCGATAATTTAGATAATATTGATATATTGATATAATATCGATAATATGGATATTATCGATAATATCGATAGTATCGATAATATCGATTATATCGATATTACCGATATATCGATATATCGATATATCAATATATCGATATATCGATATTATCGATAAATCTATATTATCGATATGAATGGTTTTTTTTCAAAGTGGTAGTATCGATATATCGATATTATCGATATTTATCGATAATATCGATATTCCGATATTATCGATAGATATCGATAGGTATCGATACATATCGATATTATCGATATATATATTGATATTTATCGATATTTATCGATATATCGATATTTATCTATGCATCGGTTTTATTTATGTTTGTTTGATATCGATATTATCGATAATTTTTTAAATATCGCCCAGCCCTAGATACGACGGGCACTGGAACAATCCAGGTAGGTGTGAAGCGTGGATGTTTCCAAAGGGGCGTTCTATCTGCTTTGGAACATGATGGTGGACCAGCTCCTTATTGAATTAAATGATAAAGGGCTAAACACATACGGCTTTGCCGATGATATTAGTATCCTTTTGAAAGGAGACAACATGGGGCATCCCTGCAGAAAAAAGCAAAACGCCCAGGACATTATCAACAGCTGGTTTCGGAAGAATGGTCTCTCGATCAATGCTTCCAAGACACAGCTCGTTGCGTTTACCAACAGAAGGAAACTAAATAACTTCACTCTTCCTTCAATCGGTAATAACACATTAACATTTCAAGATAATGTGAAATATCTTGGTGTTACTCTCAACAAGCGGCTCAATTAGGCTGTTCATGTTGAGACTAAATGCGCAAACGCAACTCGAGTTCTTCGATTCAACTGATGTCACAGCACCTCTAACTGCCTTTCAAGAGCAGTAAAGAGTTGTAATTCCAACGATAGGGGAGCAGTCCTCAGCTGATTTGCTATGGACAGCACGGCCAACACGTTGGATAGATCTCTCACAGATGGATCTCTCACTGCAAATGGTGCGAGCGACGGAGCATAAGTGGTCTGGCAAGATCATTAATATTTTTACTGATGGCCAGGCTGCTCTAAAAGCTCTGGGAAACCATATTATTAAGTCAACAAAAGTGCAAGAATGTTATAGCTCCTTGAATTATCTCGGGCACAAGAACACTGATACGGACACCAGGTCATAGAGGAAATCTTGGGAACGAAAAATCTAATGATTTAGCAAGTCGAAAAAGTTATCTTTCGTTCCAGTAACTCTCAATGGAGGAGCACAGAAGGCTGCAAGGTCTCCAAGATGTTCACTCCAGAGTTGAGCCAGCTAACCACCAAATTCCTGTTAAATCTGACTCGGTCAGACTGCAAGCTAATGGTGGGACTACAAACAGGTCACCATCATGTGAACATGCTACGGCTTCGAGTAGAAAATGATCCAACATGTCGCTTTTGTCTTGAAGAGGATGACTCAGTCCCTCACATTGTGGAAGAATGTTTGGCTCTCTCAGGGCTCCGAAGCGTCATGTAAGGATCAAATTATCTAAGGATAAAAAATTTCTGCAAAGCAGACCATGCAAAGGCTGTTGGCCTTGGTTTTGGCTCGCCCCAAAAAAAATAAGCCGTTTATTTGAATAATTTTTCTCTGTCTGTTTCATTTGTTTTTAAACACGGCAGATTTTCAATGTATAGGCTAGTTTTTGTTGTTTGCTGGAATAAGAAAACCAAAACGAGGGAGATAAATGGAAACCTTTTTAAAAAATCAAAATCATTGGGGATAGTCACGCTTTTTATTTTTTTTTGGACTAATTATATTTGGAGCTTTTGTTAAGTAATAAACATATTGTTTTTTGAATGGTCAAAGATTCATAATTTAAGTTGACAATTTTTTAATTTTGAATTAACAAACATTGTATACAAGATTATGAAATTGTGGATGTTAAAATTATTAAACTTTTGGTGAATAATAAATAAACTAACTAGATATAACTCTAAGTTTTTTAATAATTATCTGTTTCACAAACATGTTGTGGTGATACATCGGCAGTGGAGATACGGGCTAACGATTGCAAAAAGGGCGTAATTTAACAATTAGTGTGGAGTTTGGAATGCCCGAATTATAACAAAAATAAAAGGTTTACTTTATTTTATTATTATTATTATTATTATATATATATATATTTTTGGTCTCGCCAATACGAGTATGTGAATTTTTCTGCTTCAATTGGAAATTTTCCTGGGCCAGAGGCCATGTGTTGATTTGTTTGTAATATTTCCGGCATAAACAGAAAACCTGTTTATTACAATTTAATTCAGCAAATAGAATCAGAACATAATCCGGCACAAAATTGCGGAACCCTTGTAGAAGATTATGTGGTTTGCAATGATTTTTGAATCCAGTACTGGGGATTAAAGTTTCTTCTGTTGTATGAGAATATATCGGTAGTTTTATTACAATGACTCATCTCTCTTTGTAAAACTGCGATAAACAGCTTTGAAAACTGGGCATACAAACAGATCCACAGAAGATTGGGGTAGATTTGGCTGGGGTTGAACACCTTTTTTCTTTATGGTTATTTGAAAAGGTCCCGCGATGTCGACTGCTTTCTTTGAAAAACAGCGTATAATTTTCGTGTAAAGGGTACTCCATTATTTGTGGCAATGGTTGATTTTTCAATTTGAACCACACTTAAAACGAGTTGGTGACCCTCTTTGAAGGTGTTTTTATCATCAAGGAATGGGGACAGTGATAAAATGCTAGTGTGTTTTATCCGTACACCTGCCTTCAATGATTTGATTTTTTGTTTGAATCCGGATAACTGACCCCATCCATCTCCATATATGTTCTAGAATAGTGTGAAGTTCTTGACATGTGAGTGGCGACACAAGTATGAGGATTCGATTTGTTTGTGCTTTGATAGTTGAATAATTTTAAAAGAATGGGAGAGTACGCTTAATAGCTCTGTAACCTGTAGCATATGAGGGATTATGAATTGGTTTTATTGTTTATAAGGTTGTTATCAGGATGATTCCAGTGTCGTTTTGACCAAGCTCCTTTGCAACAATGTGGTCAATCTGGACCTACTTACCATAGTGAATCAATTATTAAATCTGATGCATGATGTACAATCGCAGGGATTTGATTTTGTATTCACGTGCTGCTAGACGGTATGATTTAGTCTTTCCTGGATTTGCAATGTGTGATTTGCGATGAACGTACGTATGCTGACAGGTTGTTTGAATATCCAACGCAGGACTATTTCTGAGTCTGTCCAAGAGTACGAAGGCGTATTGTTTATGCTTAGAGTTCTTATTACAGATTTGTATAGTTTGTATAGTATCTTGGGATAGTTACTCTACAAAAAGCAACTACCTTGGTTTTGGTTAAGATTAAGTAAACTTGAACTTCTTCATTCGGACCCAACACACGTAAATAGAGGCCGGCTGCATATGCGGTTTTAATTGAATCACAACATCCACGCAACTCTGTTTGCTGTTTAATGACTTTAATCCATCGTGGAATTTTGAGTTGTTCTTGTGGTTCAACTCATGTTTTATGTGATGACCTGTATTTCATATTTCTTCTGGTAGAGTATTGTCCCAATCAATAGATAACAGCCATAGTAGTTGGAATAAAGATTTAACTGCAATAGTGATGGGAGACAACCACCCAAGTGGATTGAACAAACATGACTCGTCCGACATTAGTTTGTGTTTGGTTAGTGAAGAGTCATTGTGGGTCATGTTGACCTTAAACATCATGCAATCATGCTCACAATTTTAATGTAGCCTCAATGCCTTATGAATGTTGTCTTTTATCATGTCTATTACATCGATCGGATTGTAGGAGTTGTTTTCGGCTAGAAATTGTTGGATGGGTATTTGTGAAGCTTAAATCCAACAGAATCTAGAACACATTCTAGGTTTTCTTTTAATGAAATGGCCTGTTGAATTCTGTGAGAAACACTCACAAATAGCGAATCACAGAAGGGTAGTCCGAATAATTTATTTTCAAAACGTGTCACTGACAACAAATTCGTTGGAACTTAATTAGAAAAAGAAAAATATTTTTCTAAACAAATTTATTCGTTTACGTCAACTGATAACTGTCATATCTTATATATTAATACGCTAAAAAAATTTTGTACAGCCTAAGGCTTTTTTATTCGAATTTTGATTCATTTCAAATTTTCACTGCTAACTGATATTAGTGTAACTTAGATTTTAAAGATTTTTGGGATTTTTCGGATCATAAATAAAAAAGTTATAGACGAATTAAAATGTATTTTTGAATTTAACGGCCTCCCGCATACAATATGAAAACGGAATTGCCCAAGTATATATTTTTTTTTTTCACAAAAACGATAAGCAGTCTACAGACCTTCAATCAATTTGTCAATCAATTCGAAAACGAAAACAAACGAAATAAAATTTAGTGTAAAAATCCCCTAAATTTTATTTCGTTTATTTTCGTTTTCGATTGACAAATTGATTGAAGGTCTGTAGCCTGCCTTAAGAGAATATAAAAAAATTAATATAAAAAAATTAAATTTAGTATTTTTTATTTTATTTTCAAATTTCAATTTAGTTTATGAATTGATTTAGGAGTGAATAGACGTAATATTTTTCTTTGTTTTTTATTATAGGAGTGGATAGACGTAATATTTTTCTATCAATGTTGAATTGCACGTGTTATTTATCATTTTAAAATTCATGTGTTTGTTCAATTTGTCAGATGAGGATAGAATTGATTCGACGTGATAATGGTATGAGTGAGTTTATATTATTTTTCTTTGTTTTTTTATTATTATTATTTTTCTTTGATTTAATTATTATGGTGTTAATGGTGAAATGAATGTTGTGAATGACGTATTATTTTTCTTTGTTTTTTTATTATTACTAGGAGGGTAATAAAAAAACTCAATAATACTCAAATAAGTTAGAGATCCAATAAGCTTACTTGAAAACTTATTTGATCGCTAATTTTTCATATATCCGAACTGATCAGCTAGAGTTCTGATTATTTTTCATTCATATATTTAAAAAGAAAAATTAAAAATTATACGCTAGCATTTCTCATTACCACTTTTTGAAATTATTGCTTCTACGTCAACAAAATGTCTACGCAAAAATTTTATTTATAAGCGTAGCGAAGCCTCCTAGTATCGATAATTCTGTCATAAATTGTTGATATGTTTACTCTGGCGTCCATGTATAAACGCTGAGGTTAAATTATCAAAAATTATAATTTTATAGAAAAAATGCAAACTGATTTAAATCAATGACTTAAATAAAAAAAATTCAAAGTGATTTAAATCGTTTGATTTAACCCTTTCCCTGGTCTTGATCATTACAGGGCGGGACAAAAGGAGGAGACTTGTGAACAACATTCGTTTAAAGATTAGTTGAACAAGTTGAGAATTGGGCTCGAACACAAACCACATATAGAGTCTCATACTCTAGAGTCTAGCGAATAAAATAGCCGGGCAAATCGAGTAAGTTATTAAAAGCACAAAAAAAGAAAGATATAATAGCAACATACAAAATAAATCCAATAGAGACAGAAGAAATTGGAGATAGGAGACGAGTAGATTAATTGGATATGTTACTATAAAGTAAACGAGTTGACTCTTTACAAAGAAATTTAAAGAAAAAAAATAAACAAATTTTAATCAAAACACAAAGTTTATTAAGCCACAAAATTTAATAAAACTTTTAAATGTGAAACTGGTAACACCAATATCACTGAAAGGGGATGTATGTGGCTTAATATCAAACTACAAATTGGATTACTAAAATATGGTTCAAGAAATTTAGACCAATTCAATAATTTTTTTTGACAACCACATGATGTGAAAATGTTGCAGGTCAATGAAGATCACCAAAGGTGAATTGACTTATTTTTTACTTATACATACTTATTTGTTTTATTAAATATTTTCTTTCCTTTCCACAACCGTTCTTTAGAACGCATGAGCTACACCGTTGTAGCAGCTAACGAAACGAATCAATTTAAATAATTGTTTGAGTGAGGTAGTCAGATAAATTGAAGGGTAAAATCAATTTCCAAAAATCTTACCTTCATTTGTTCCACACTTCCACACTGTTCATTTTCAAACATTTTATTTTAATTCCATATTTAACAAATATTTATAATGAAATATTTTAATAAAATTAATAATCTCCCTAGCTACATAAAATTTGTTTATATAAATAAAAAAATTAAATCTATTAATTCAATTATATATAATAATAATAATAATAATACAATAAGTAACATATAAATCAATGACTAGTCTTATTAATAATTAAACCTATTCTTTATTTATTTACATAAGTTTTTAAAAACAACAACAAGATAATAAAAAAATTAAATCAACAGTATACAGGGTGGGCTCAAAACAACATATATTCAATTAGTTCTATTAATATATCTCCAAAAACTATTCGTCATCGTCGTCTAGAATAAATTCATCTTTCGGTCGATACCAATCTTCTGTAGCATGATTATATATAGCTTTTCGTAATTGTTCCTCTGCAACATCAGCTGGATGTTTTTCCGTTTCAACTGATCTAGGACTTCTTGATGTACCACGAAATTCAATTCCTGGTATATTATAACATTTACACACGCAACAAGAAGGAAAACGAAACCAATCCGAAAATATGCCACGACAATCATTATTCGGATCGTATGCTAATAGTCGATGTAAACTATATTGTTGCTCACAACGACAACCATCCCGACAATACATTTGTTTATCCTCATGTGTACACTTTTCCCAATGAACATATTGTTCGAATGGATATAAATTTAATAATGCTAAAACCTCCCCACGAGTATTATTTGCCCAAAATGGTGCAACAACTTCTTCTTTCACCGGACATGCATTGATTCCTTTTCCCCGAACATGAACAATCGATTGTGATGAATCCTTTTGAACAACATCTTGATACAATTGTCCTTCCATATTACTAATAAGTGATGATGGTCGATTTGATTTAGATTCACCAATTTTCTCACCTAAATTCTCTTCTTTTTGAACGAATTTCTCAAATTGATTTGATTTCGCTGCTGTGATATCATCTTCAATTGTCATTTCTTCAATATCCGGAACGATTGTTGACGTCTCAATATCTTGGTTGGTTGTAAGCGGTGTTAAAGTGTTTTCCGTTGATGTTGTTGGTTTTGTTATTGTTTCGGATTCAGTAGTTGGTACTCGTTGTACTGTTATTGGAATAACTTTTTTCAACGATGTTGAAATTGTTGATGTTTCTGTATTGTTTGTTGGTGACAGGTTTGGTGGTTTAACAACTTTAATATTTTCGGTAAAATTTAAAAAAACGTTGCTAGACTCAAGTCCTGCATTTATTAATTGTTCTATTTCAATAACTTCTTTATTAATTGCTGCTAGGAGACTATCATCAATTTTTGAAATACTTAAAGGAGTTGTTGATGTTTTTACAATTTCAGAGTTTGTTGGTAAAAGTTTTGAAGTTGTTGTTTGAGAAGAAAACGTAGAAGGTTTTGTTGGAGAAAGGTTTATGATTGATAATCCTTGAGTTGTGGTTGGACGAAAATGTGGTTCCGTTATAACATCATTATATTGATTAACTTGATACTCGGTTCGAAGATATTTCGGTTTCTTTTGTGCTTTTTTTGAATATCTTGCTGCCGCTTCTTCAATATCGTCTATATCAATATCATTATCAATCTCTGTTTTAAGTACAGATATATGACGGAGATCACCGTACATTCGTTTCATTAATCCTTGATTTTCTGTAACAAATCGTCTAACAGCATGCCAAGGATATAGACTACCTGGAAGATTACAAAAACTTTCTTCAGAAAAATCACACGGTATTGATGATAATATCCGTGCTCTTGCTTGTCTTGATTTCTGAGGTGGATCACATGATGGTGATGAATCAAATCCATATCCATTTGTTTGTATTATAATATTTGTTAGATTTACAACAATTGTAACTTGAACCTGAAAATAAAAAAAGAAAAATAAAGATTAACTTTCTTAGTAGCTTTCTTAAATCCACCTTTTAAAAAAAAAACAAGAAAAGGTGGACGGAATCGAATCAAACAGAAATTTTTTACTTTTACTTTCGAACAAGAACAATTATAATTTCTGTGAAAAACGTTTTTTTCTAAAGAAATCTTATAATTATTATAATTGCATTATCTTGTTCATTTTATTTAAATTAATATGAAAATAAAAAATGACAACCGGATTTACAAATAATCCTAAAGTCACCTTTCGCTCAAAATTGTCGTTAACATTAATTTGAATAAACTAACAACTTTCATTTTCGTATTAACATTTTAATATGAGCAATTTCACGCAAGCTCAGCTAATTTTTGGGAAATTTTGACTTGACCCCTTTTAATTTTGATTATTTTTTGTTTATAGATAGTCTTTCATAAATAAAAAATACGAGTTCTCTTAGAATTTTTTTTTTCGACCAGGGGTCTTCACAGGGTGCCCCTCAATTTTTTGTTATTTTGTGATGTGAGTGCATTTTGACGAGCGATTGTAGAAAAACTACTGAATCGATTTTCATAAATGATATGTCGTTGAATAGGTATTAGAACAAAGTTTTTAAAAATGTACACTGTTAATTTTTTGAAATAATTTTTAACGGTGTAATATAAGAAAAAAACGGTGTAATTGAAAAAAAGATGGCATAGCCTCTTTTTTTTTTTTTTTTTAACAAAATTGAAGCTTATTTTATATCTAAGAACTTGTGAAAGTTTAGGACACGCGTTATTTTTGGTTTTAAAGATAAAATTCGTTGTGCATATGACTGTCGGGAATCAGTTTTTTTTGTTCTGAAGGAAAATTATAAAAATGGCGTTATAAACTAAGAGATTTTTTTTATGTTAAATATCAAATATTTTATTTTAAATGAACTTTTTAAAAAGCAATTTCAGTCAAGTTCAGCAAAATTTTGCGACATTTTAATCGAATCACACTAATCGAAATATCTTTGGCAAACTCGGTCGTTGATCTGGCAACAATCAATAGTCATGTTTTGGTTGAGTTAAAATTGAACATATTTCAGTCACCCCAATTGGAAACTTTCAGGCTATCATTTACATTTATGGCAGAGTCTCTCCGGGCGGGCTTTATTCGTTCATGCCTTTTCCCTTTTAAAGATAGGAAAACAAATGACTTGTACAGTGTACTATCATCTGCAAAATTATTTATTGGGTTGCTGGTGATTTTAATTTAAAAGTAAAAAATTAAATATAAAGTGGTGACAAAACTAAACCTTGTGGTACATCAGCGTTAGTTAATTTAGACGCAGAAGAAAAGCCATCAATGGATACCGAAATGTATTGGTCGGTGAGAAAGTTTTGAATAAACTATGCAACTGCGGGGTTAAATCCGTACGCTACGCGCTTGCTGATCAGGTTTGCAGCCCGGATTTAATCAAATGCAAATTGACGACCAAATTGTAATTAAAGTGGAAAATATTATTCAACTTTGCCTTAAACAACAGAAAATTACTGATTATTTTTCAGTAAAAAAATTGTCCATCGCAGATTAATCTGAGTAGGCCAATATTCAGACATTCTGATCCGAAAATATTAACATACATTTGTCATATTAACATAATATTAACACATATTAACATACATAAAAGTGCCACAAGTAATTATATATACAGCACCGAAGTTTTATACTCATTTCGGATATAAACGATCACAACAGTACTACAGTCCATCTTTTCATTACAAAACTTATTGAATTCATCAAAACGCATATAAATTCTAATATTACAAAAATAATTTATAACACTGACGGTGCACCTTCTCAATACAAAAATAAACATAACCTAATTAACTTATGCCACCATAAAGGAGACTTTAAGGTTGATGCTGAATGGCATTTTCATGCTACCAGCCATGGAAAGGGACCTTGTGATGGAATTGGTGGTACACTGAAGCGTGCTGCACACCGTTATAGTATGGCGAGCGAAGATAATATTATTGATACACCAAAAAAACTTTTCGAATGGGCTTTAAAATGGGAATCTACCATGAACTTTGGATACGCCGATAAAAATGAATATCAATTAACAAAAGAAAAATTACAAAATCGATATAAAAATTCGATTACTATAAGTGGAACTCAAAAATTTCATTCTTTTGTACCAGTAGATACTAAGACAATAAATGCAAAAATGTTTTCCAACTCAATAGAAACTTTTGAATGTAAAATAAGTAAATAATTTTTAATAACTATATTTATTTTCACATATATAATTTGTATAATATTTTAAAAAGTTTATTCAATAATAAAATATTTGTAATTTAATGTTGAAAAACAATCTTTTACTTTATGATTCCATAATAACATAATACGAACATAATGCTTCTCCAGTCAAAAGTTACGGCTTTTTTGTTTGCAGTCAAGACTGTCAAATTATTTTTTATAAGAGTGACAAGTGATTACTAAAAGCGATAAATAAACATTTCATTTTTTATGCCATCTAATACAAAGAAAATAATTGCAGAAGTGCTTTCCTATTCAAAAGAAACTTCTGTTTGCAAAATAAGTAAATCATTTTTAACAATTGTATTTACTTTATTTATTGTACTACATATATAATTTTTATAATATTTTAAAAAGTTCATCTAATAATTAAATATTTGATATTTAACATAAAAAAAATCTCTTAGTTTATAACGCCATTTTTATAATTTTCCTTCAGAACAAAAAAAACTGATTCCCGACAGTCATATGTGTTATGTCTTTAATGTTGTTTTAAATAAAGACACTGCTTAGTTGAAATATTAACAATGGTTTTATTAGTTTTATTTGTTATAATTAAGAGTTACAATATTTGTTATTGTGGTATGTATTTTGTACATGTGATATCAACTAGTGTATTATATTTTGACGTTTTTCTTAAGATGGAAGAACGGTGTTGCCAATTCTAATATCGATATGTATGATATCGATATGTATGTATATAACACGCCCCTCCTTTAATTGTTTCTGTAACGTTGGGGTGTTACAATAACTCGACCAGTTCGGGTTGTAACACGATTGTTGTCTTGATTTTCAGATATACGTGGTGATACGGGAATTGAAACAACTGCTGAATTTAGTTTTGATGTGCTTGCTTCGATTGGATATGATGTAGGATTGGCTGAAGCGTTAGTTAGATTGGTTTGTGAATTTATTGGTGGATTTGTTTTATGTTGCATCAACGGTATTGAAACATACACTGAATGACCTTGCTCACATTTTTCACTAATTGTTCCTGAATCAGGTTTTATTTGTTTTGGTACCTTATTATTGCCGTCATATTTGAACGGTCCAATATAAAATCTATTGCGGATATACGTTGAACCGTTGTCTGTTTGAACTACGTAAACACGGTTTGGTTTAACTTCTTTGATAATTCCTCTAACATATGGTTTATCCAATTTTAATCTAAACCAGACTTTATTACCTGTTTTTAGCGGTGGTAATATTTTTGATTTTAAGTCTGCATATTGTTTTTGTTCGCTTTGTCTTTTTGATAATTTTGATTTAACACTGCCAATCGGAAAATTTGGACGCAGTCTGGCTGGATGTGTCGGTAACAAAGTTTTAAGACGACGTCCCATCAATAATTCAGATGGTGATGGAAGATCATATTGCGGTGTGGTTCTATAGTCTAGCAATACTAAATTCATATCTTTTCCATCTTCGAATGCTTTTTTCAACAAATTTTTTATCGTTTGAACTGATCTTTCAGCAAGCCCATTTGAACGGGGATTGTACGGAGATGATGGATTGTGTAAGATACCCCATGAATTATGAAAATCTGTCATTTCACTTGAATTAAACGGTGGTCCTTGATCAGTAACCAATTCATCCGGAATACCGTATCGCGAATAAACAACTTTAAATGCATTAATTACTGACTTTGCTGTAGTGCCATTCATTGATTGAATTTCAATAAATTTGCTGAAATAATCAACAATTAATAAATATCTTTTATCAGCTAAATCAAAAAAATCAGCGGCAATCTTTTGCCATGGACGACTCGGTAAGTCTCGGTCAGCTAATGGTTCATGTTGATTCGATCTTTGATGAGACTGACAAATTTCAAATCGATTGATATATTCTTCAATTGAAGAATCCATACCAGGCCAATATAAATATTCTCGTGCTTTCATTTTACTAGCAACTATACCCCGGTGAGATATATGTAATATACTTAAAAAACGTTGTATTTCTGATTTTGGTACTACAAATCGTTGACCACGACAAACTATACCATTTGATTCATGTAATTCATCGTGACAATGAAAGTATTGACGTGCACCTAAACGAACATCGGATTTGCAAGCAGGCCAACCTTTACGAATATGATATATGACGTCTTGAATTGCATTATCTTGTTTTGTTTGCTCACGAAGATCATTCCATCGATTTGAAGTTGCATCGACTAACAAACAAACTTCTACTGGATTGTGTACACATTCATCTTCAAAATCAAAGTTTTCCATTGGTAACGGTGCTCGAGATAATGTATCAGCCATAATTAATTGATTACCTGGAACATATTTTAAATTAAAATTATACCTGTTTGTTCGAAGAAGTAGCCGTTGTAATCTTGGTGTTACTGCATCATACGGTTTTTCTTTTAGTCCAATCAACGGACGATGATCGGTTTCCACTGTTAAATGACGACCGTATGTGTAGTAATGGAAATGTTCCAATCCAAAAACGATTGCTAGCAGTTCCTTTTCTATCTGGCTATACCGTTGTTGAGTTTCTGTCAGCGATGCTGAACCATATGTCACCGGTCGATCATCTTGGATTAGTGTTGCACCAAGTCCATATTGGCTTGCATCAACCGAAAGTGTTACTGTTTTATTTGGATCAAATAAGGTTAATGTTGGTGCTTTCGTCAAGAGTTTCTTGACATTATTGAAGGCTAGTTGTGTGTTTGCATCCCAAACCCAGCTATTTTTTAATTTTAGTAGTTGTCGAAGTACATGTGTTTCATTTGATATGTTTGGTAAAAATTTTGTAAGATATCGAACCATTGAAAGGAATCGGTTCAATTCATCAGAGTTAGTTGTTATTGGAAATTCGGAAATTGCTTCAACTTTCCTTTCATCAGGTTGTATGCCGTGTTTAGAAACGTTGTGTCCCAAATAAAAAATTTCCTGTTTTGCTAATTGAACCTTTTCACGATTAAACTTTAAACCTTCACGACGTGCGATTTCTAGAACTTTCCGTAACAGTTTACAATGTTCATCGATTGTTTTTGTACCGATTGCTAAATCATCAATATATGGTTGTACTTCCCGAATTTCTTCAAATATGTCGCTCATTGTTCGTTGAAATTCTTCAGGAGCGTTGTTGAGTCCATATGGAACAACACGCCAGCGATATCTGCCAAATGGTGTTGCAAATGTTGTTAAAAACGAGCTCTTTTCTTCTAATGGCTGCTGCCAAAATGCTGCTTTAGCATCGAAAACAGTAAAGTATTGACTACCTTGAAGTGATGATAACAGATGATCAATGTTTGGTATTGGATAATGACATCTTTTAATTTCTTTATTTAATGGTCTAGGATCTAGAACAATTCGTAATTTGTCGTTTTTCTCGATAACCAGCATGTTGCTGACCCAGTCGGTTGGAGTTTCAACTTTAGCCAAAATTCCATCGGATACCATTTTATCCAGTTCATTTCGTACTTTTTCATGCAGTGCTAATGGTATTTTCCTAGCAGCTGCCACATGAGAAACGGCATTTTCACGTAAAACAATTTTTACAGGACGCTTTAAGTAGCCTCGACCTTCAAAAACATCTTTAAATTCTTCAAGAATTGATTCGGGTGTTTCCTTTTCGAATTTCAGTTTATTTGGCACAATTTCATTTATTCGTTGAATAAGATCAAGTTTTTCACATGATTCGAGTCCAATAATTGTTTTTGATTTAACACTTGTTACAACAAAACGAAGATTTTGATTTAATTTTTTCTTGGTGACACAATTAATGAAACATTCACCGATGATAGGTATGTTATGACCACCAAATGATTTAATTTCAATTGATGATTGAAAAATTTCTGGTTGTAATGTCCATTCTGAAATAACATTATTTGACACTACATTTACGTGAGCGCCGGTGTCCCGTTTACACGAAATAGCGTTGCCATTTAAGATTAGAATTTCATTCCATTCTGAATTTTTACGGATCTCATTTATTTGTATCGGTGCAGCAGTAATTATTCCCATTTGAAATTCGACTTCATTTAAGTTTATATTCGAATTTTTACTCTGATCAGTTGATTGCATTTCATTAATAAATTTACCTTTAACGCGTTGCGTTGTTGTTGGTTGTGGTTGACTACGGCAAACCGATGACCAATGATTATATTTACCGCACTTATTGCATGTTTTTCCGAAAGCCGGGCACTTTTTTATTTCATGTCGTAACCCACAATTATTGCAATCAAATTTTTTAGCACTGGAAACACTGTAATTTACATTTGTGTTCTTTTTTATCACCTCGACTTGATTACTTGAACCAAGTGACATTTTATCTGCATGTATACGAGACAATTCACAAATTCGACTTTGTTCTACAACTTTTTTTTCATCTAAATCTTTTTCCCGTAATAATCTCTCACGTAAATCGTTATTTTTCATACCGAAAACTAATTTATCACGTATATTTCTAGATAAAGCAGTTCCAAAATTGCAATCGACCGCCTGTAATTTAACTTTGTCATAAAATTGATCAAATGTTTCACTGTGTTCTTGCGTTAAGCCCCAAAACATACTATTCGTATATTTCACTTTTACCAGTTTGAAATACGCTGTCCAAAGCTGTAAACACTTGTTTGATTGTGATTTCTGTTGTACTTGATGCCGGTTGTAAATTCAATTCCTCGTATTTTCTCTTTAGATCATGTCCGCATAATAATAAAAATAAGGCAACCTTCATTTTTTCTGGTTTATCATCATAGTCAGTTGCAATTAAATAATTTTTAAAATCGTCTTTCCATAGACGCCATTGTTCTCCTTCTTCACTTGTTGATGAAAATGGTTTTAATGTTAATGGTTTTATGGCAGCCATGTTTGATAAACCCAATATTAAATTTATTTGTATCTTTAGCGTTTTAGTTACACCACTTCTGACACCATGTTATGTCTTTAATGTTGTTTTAAATAAAGACACTGCTTAGTTGAAATATTAACAATGGTTTTATTAGTTTTATTTGTTATAATTAAGAGTTACAATATTTGTTATTGTGGTATGTATTTTGTACATGTGATATCAACTAGTGTATTATATTTTGACGTTTTTCTTAAGATGGAAGAACGGTGTTGCCAATTCTAATATCGATATGTATGATATCGATATGTATGTATATAACAATATGCACAACGAATTTTATCTTTAAAACAAAAAATAACGCGTGTCCTAAACTTTCACAAGTTCTTAGATATAAAATAAGCTTCAATTTTGTTTAAAAAAAAAAAAAAAAGAGGCTATGCCATCTTTTTTTCAATTACACCGTTTTTTTCTTATGTTACACCGTTAAAACTTATTTCAAAAAATAAACAATGTACATTTTTAAAAACTTTGTTCTAATACCTATTCAACGACATATCATTTATGAAAATCGATTCAGTAGTTTTTCTACAATCGCTCGTCAAAATGCACTCACATCACAAAATAACAAAAAATTGAGGGGCACCCTGTGAGGACCCCTGGTCGAAAAAAAAAATTCTAAGAGAACTTGTATTTTTTATTTATGAAAGACAATCTATAAACAAAAAATAATCAAAATTAAAAGGGGTCAAGATAAAACGTTGTTGAATCTTCGTGAAATTGCTCATATATTGTTTTCAAAAAATTGAAGTGATCAGATTTTTATCTTAAGTAAAGGACAGTAGGTAGTGCTAAAGCTACCTGAGGAATAATGCGTACTGAAAAATATATAATTTGAGCCCGACCATTGCCGATTTTCTTGAAACTTAACATAATATTTTTATCAGTGTAGTATTTTTTATAAAGTTTTGCTTAGTATCTTTCAAACAAAAATAAATTTATTAAAATCGGTTAACCCATTTTAACACAATTTAACTTTAAACTTTCCGTGCCTCTAAATTTCTTAATAAATTTCGAGCCATTCTGTGTCAAAACTAGAAAAAAAAAATGCGTATTAATATTTTTTGTGTTATACTAACAATAACCGAAGCTTCAAAAAAAGCGAAAAAAGTTGGGTTGACTTCATCGGTGTCTTGATTCGATTTTCCATCTATAGCACAAAAATGACGACCAAAAGGGATTTGAAAAATTTTGAATTCTAAAAATAGGTACACTCAATGGTAAAAGCCGAAAGGACGCTGTGTTCGGAAGTGTGTCAAAAAAATCGTCAAGTGTGTCAAAACAAGGAAATATGCATATTTTTTGCTTAAAAAAACGTTCATTTTAAGTGATAATGAGTAGGAACAAAGAATGTGGAGAAATTTGGATGGTCGTGATTGGTATATGAGATCAAAAACTAGATTATTGCATTAAGTGTGTTCCATTTACTACATTTTCCTTTACTTTTGTACTAAATTTCGTTTTCAAGTTAACCATATCAAATGATGGTAAAGCTACGTGACAAACTTACGTTTCTATTCACCGCCAGAGTTTTTGTCAGTTTAGAGAATAATTTCAAATATGTTTGCCCAAATGCTTATACAAATTTAGAATTTCTAGCCTAAATGTCATATTTGTGTCCAGCTTTCTTTAATTGTTTATATCTTGCATGAATCATAATTTTAATTTTCAGAAATTTTTTAATATTTAATTAATTTTCTTAAATTTAACAAACTCAAAATAAAATTTAAACTTAAAACTTTGTCAAACTAATAATTTTCTTTTACGTTGTTTAGCAATATTGTTTTTCAAAAAAGTCAAAACAATTTATTGTCAAAAAAAAAATGTCGGAAACGTGTGGTAAGAAAGAATTTGAGTTGTAGTAGATCAAAAATCTAATACACCTCACATTTAAGTCGTTCCATTTAAAATTCGGTTCGGGTAGCAAGTTTACCTAAAAGGAACACGGGTATTATAAGTTTGTCAAAAAAACATTGTCAAGTGTGTCAAAAGAAAGATTTTTATTTATTTTTTTACCCAATTTTTTGGAAAAAATAAAATTAATTACACTAGTTTACAAATTTTGATCTTTTTTTGTCTCCCTGAATAAAACCCAACTTTTCTTATGGATTTGAACTTTCTGAACACGAATATTATATTCATTTTTTTTGGTTAACTCTTGTTTTTGAGATATTCACGAAAAACCAATTTTTTCGGTGATCAAAAATTTTGTTTCGGTTTTTGGGTCTCATATTTTACAAAACAAACAAATTAAATATTTTAATGTAACGTGTGCATGTTAAATATGCCAACAAACATTTTGAGCTATATTTTGTAAAAATCCATTAAGGATTCTGGAAGTTACAGTCGAAAAAAGTTGAAAATATACGAAAAATTCACGTTTTTTTAAAACTTTTCCATTTTCAACACCATAAATTTTGAACAAATAAAGACACTAATTTTTTTTAACTTCTTGGAGCCTATAGTAGCTTCAATTTTCTTTCTTTTAAGCTAAAAGACACGAATATTGGTGCAGTTTGCACCAAGTTATTCTAGTTTTCCCTAAGAAAGTCAAAACTTAAAATTTGGAAAAAAATTTAACTATCAGAACATTTTAAATTCTGCAACATAATTGATTTAAATATAAGCTGTTTTCGTAATAAATCTAGCTCCTCCTACTTCGGACTTATTTTAGGAGTTGGAAAATATCAGTTAGTTGATTATGAAATGTCTTTTTTTGACAAAAGTTGTGTTTTATTTTCATATGATTTTTCTCGAAACTGAGATTTTTTTTGTGAGGTTTTTTGACATAATCTAGCTCCTCCCACCTTGGACTTATTTTAGGAGTTGGAAAATATCAGTTAATTGATTATGAAACGTCTTGTTTTGACAAAAGTTGTATTTTATTTGTATATGATTTTTCTCGAAATTGAGATTTTTTTGTGAAGTTTTTTGACATGATCTAGCTCCTCCCACCTCGGACTTATTTAAAAAGTTGGAAAATATCAGTTAGTTGATTATGAAATGTCTTTTTTTGACAAAAGTTGTGTTTTATTTTCATATGATTTTTCTCGAAATTGAGATTTTTTTTGTGAAGTTTTTTGACATAATCTAGCTCCTCCCACCTTGGACTTATTTTAAGAGTTGGAAAATATCAGTTAATTGATTATGAAATGTCGTTTTTTGACAAAAGTTGTATTTTATTTGTATATGATTTTTCTGGAAATCGAGATTTTTTTTGTGAAGTTTTTTTACATGATCTAGCTCCTCCCACCCCAGATTTATTTTAGGAATTGGAAAATATCAGTTTATAATGAAGATAGGCAGTTCTTATAAATGGGGAAAGTATGTATTATGTAACTTCCACAAATAAAACAAAATAAATTTGGGCTATTTTTACACTTGAAACTTCTTGACGACGCCATTTAAATAAACTTGTCTTTACACTTTACTAACAATTTATGTTGCTTTACAAGGCAGCTATCACTATTGATTTATTGATTTTTAAAAACAATACACTATTTAAAAGTTATATTTGTGAAAGTTTTTCTTTTTTAATTAATATTTTCTGTAGAATGTTTGGAATTAAATTTATACTCAGAGAGATTATATTTGCAACTAATCATACGACAATTATCTACTTAAAAAGAAACCTCATTGAACTAATTAAACAAAAGTTGGGAAAACCGAAAAACTATTAAAAAGGAGAAGTAATTGCTTTCTTAAATTAAACTTAAAATGATCATAAACGTGAGGAGTAACACAAGGTGGGCAGTGATAGAAAAATATTTAAAGAGAAAAAAGAAAAGAAACAAACCTTAAGGGCCCAATTCACCTGCAAGCATGCTTGAACAGCACAGCCGTCAAACGTGCTTGTATAGCTGCAAAAAAACTTGTATAGTGAGTGGATATAAATCAAGCATTATCTCTCAAGCATGCTTGCAATATTTCAATCTAGCAGTACAAGCTTTTTTTACATATTATCGACAGTTGTTTGTTTGTTCTTTAAGAAAATAAATATATATTTCTATAATGATTGATGGAGATTTATGTAGTCTCATATTTATTTTAGCAGCTGATTCACCAAATAAAACAAAAACAAAAAAAATTTTGGATGAAAGATTGGTTTAAAAAAAGACCCAAACTTTCCAATCAAAACCTTGTGAAAGAGTTGCAGTTATCATCGCCTGGAGATTATAAAAATTTCATGCGTATGGATTACGAAGCATTTTCAGAACTTTTACAAATGGTAACACCGATTATAGTGAAGCAAGATACTATTTTAAGAACTGCAATATCTCCAGCCGAAAGATTATCAAGTACGCTAAGATTCCTTGCAACAGGTCAAAGTTTTGAAGATTTAAAATTTAACACTGCCATATCTCCGCAATGTCTTGGCAGAATAATTATAGAGACGTGTGATGCTTTGGTATCAGTGCTACGAGGAGTTATAAAGGTTTGTAAAAAAGATACGAAATACATTTTAACTAAAATAATTTATAACAACTTTTCATCTTCATAAATTCATTTTACAAAATACATTTTAACTAAAATAATAACAACTCTTCATCTTCATAAACAATACATTAATTTCATAAGATACATTTTAACTAAAATTATTACAGCACTTCATCTTCATAATTAATTTCATTATTATAACTCTTCATCTTCATAACCCATACATTCATTGACTGTACTGTCGTCAGTATATTGGTATTGTGGAAGTGTGGCATATGTTAAAAATGATTGAGTTGAAGGTGTTGAGCTTCGGCTTGGAACATTTATTGAAGCTGTTCCGATGGAGTGTGCCCATACTACATTCAAATAGAATGTCGTGTATGCCCTTACGAGCAAAATCTTTCTGGTCCAGTTGCAATTTGCTATATTGTAAAGCCCAGGCTTTGGCTAACACTTCACTTTCATTGACGTGTGACATTCTATTTACAGCTTCCTCCATTAGTTTATTTTTTTTTCTTCTAAGATGTCCTGATTGTTCTTCTTTCTTTTTATAGTGGGCGTGGTTGGATTTATGGTTGAGTTGGTGTTTTCCACAAAGCTTATCTGACATAAATTAAAAATTATTTAACAATATTTATTCAATTTATTTATTTGCAAAATAATATTTATTTTTATTACAGATTCCAAAGACCGAAGAGGAGTGGAAAGAGGTTGCCGATATGTTTGAGCAGAAAGGGAACTTCGCGCACTGTATTGGTGCTATAGACGGGAAGCACATCGAAATATGCAAACCATACGGGACGGGTTCTTTTTATTTTAATTACAAACACACCTTTAGTATTGTTCTTATGGCTGTTGTCAATGCAAATTACGAGTTCATAATGGTGTATGTTGGCGCTAACGGAAGAGTTTCCGATGGTGGAGTGTTCGCAAACACTGTTTTCGGACAAAAACTAATAAAAAAAGAACTAAATATTCCTGCACCGGAAATAGTTGGGAATAGCGGTATAACAATGCCATACGTTTTTGTTGCAGACGGCGCACTTCCACTTTCAGATAATCTAATGAAACCTTATCCACACCGCCACTTAACAAAGGAGGAAAGAATTTATAACTATAGATTATCTCGGGTTCAACGTATTGGAGTACTGGCAAGTCGATTTCGAATTTTGTTAACAACAATTAAACTTCAACCAGAAAAGGTTGTAAAAATAGTTATGACATGCTGCCACTTGCATAACCACTTACGCAAAAAGAAGGGTGGATATATGGAGCAAAGGATAGACGGTGAAAATTTGCCAGAAACACAGCTTTCTGGGTTGGAGCCTTCAACACGCCGAAATTCAGCATCGTCTGCCAAATTAATTCGCGATCGCTTCCGTGAATAGTTTAATAACACGGGAGCAATTTCTTGGCAAGACACCATGATCGAAGCCTAATCAATAAAATTAAATCCCGAAAATGTTTAATCAATGTTTATTAATAAATCCTTCATTGATTTAATCTAAAGTAGTTTATTAATCATTATCAGGTGACCAGATGTACTGATTTCGGGAGTACAATATACTCATTTCGGGAGTACAGTATACTCCTTTAAGAGATATTGTGCTCCTTAGATTTCCTGTACTCCTTTCAGGTTTGTTGTACTACCACTATTGTACTACCGGAATGAAAAGGATTCTATTGGCTAGAATTCTATATGGGTATAAAAAGAAATTAATTGGAATTTTCCATTTTAGAATTTCGATTAATTTTATACTTTCCTATATTTATATTTGCCTCTTTTTTAAGATCTCATCAAGAAACCTGGATCGTTTACCAAAGTTTCATCAAGATCCAACGTGTTTTTGACAGCCACCCGTTTTTACCACAGTCCCGCCACAACTACCACGACCACCCGATATCTAAAATATATACTTACAGAGTCTGTTTCTTTCCCTCCTTCGTCTATTTCATTTCCCATTGTTGTTACCGATGGACTGGGTAGTTCATGGTCTTTAAGGAAGTTTAGCTCATTAAAGTACCACAATGTTGAGATGTAAATATCTTCCGCCCCTGCCCTACTTCGTTTACTATCAATAACCTTAAATATAATATACTATAGTAAAATTCATATATTTTAATTTGATTACCTTTTTCAGTTCCCGTCTGTAATTTGTTCTTAATATATTAATTTTTTTTCTAGTAGCTTCACGATCAGCTGTTGGTTCTATTTCTTTTAATTTAGAAACTAGCACTGAATAACACTGTTCTCTTTTATACTTGTCTTTATATTCGGCGCTTTTTATTATCCATTATACAATTCAATAAATTCGGTCAAAAATTTTACATTACCGGTAAGACCCGCCATTTTTGTTTTAAATATAAATGTCAAACATAAATTTTAAATATAAATGTCAAAAAATAAAACAAGTTGACAATCACAAATATACACATACGCGCAAGCATGCTTGTGCAAACTGATGCTTGCAGTGAAAAATCAAACATGTTTGATATTTCGTCAAACATTTTTGACAGATTGAACAAGTCGTCAATCACTCCCATACACTATCAAAATGCTTGTTTCATTAGTACACAAGCACGTTTGACAACTGTGCTGTTAAAGCATGCTTGCAGGTGTATTGGCCCCTTTACAGGTATTAATAGACATAAATAGGGGCTTAACTTTATGGTGCTTGACTAACTTAAATAGTTCTGATGTTATGATGTTTTGCCTCTCACAATTCATTATCTTTTGTTTATATTTTTCTATATACGTCTCATATCGATCCAATTCCCTTCGAAAACAAAAATGGAAACTATGCTTTACTATTTTAAAATTATTCTTTACTGATGTTTGAGAACGACTGAACTTTTAAAATTATTATTTATGGCACAATAAATTAAGCAAAAAATTATTTTTTCCACATTTTGAGTTTTGACTTTCTTTGGGAAAACTTGAATAACTTGGTGTAAACTGCACCAATATTCATGCAACTGCACCAATATTCTTAAAAGAAAGAAAATTGAAGCTACTATAGGCTCCAAGAAATTAAAAAAAACTAGTGTCTTTATTTGTTCAAAATTTATGGCGTTGAAAATGGAAAAATTTTAAAAAAACGTGAATTTTTCGACTGTAACTTACAGAATCCTTAATGGATTTTTACAAAATATAGCTCAAAATGTTTGTTAGCATATTTACTATGCATATGTTTCATTAGTATTTTAATTTGTTTGTTTTGTAAAATATGAGACCCATATTACGCATGGAGGGATCAGTTATTACGCATGGAGGGATCAGTTTTTATTAATTTGTTAATTTTTTTCTATTTTTTGATCCACGGGTGTGACAACCCCGCGTACTCTAGTCCTTGCTATTGGCATATGAGTTAATGTGAGATATCGCATACCACTGGCAATAGCAGTGAGATATCACTAGCCAAGGTGATATCTTAGGGGTGCTGGCGGATGAACTGTATTCAGTCAACGGTAGCACACTCAATCTTAGCTAATGAATCCTTCCTTGATGCTGGAACGCTGTAGCTTGCTCGAAGAAACGAGCCTTCATATAACTATATATCTGAGCTTTAAACATTGAAAAATATACTGCGTCCTATAATCAAGGATTATGCCATTAGCTGGAGTATTGGCAAACCAATTTTAGTTTTGTTCCTGCAAATTTTTAAAACAAATTTGCTTTTTATCTCTTATTTTATTTTTATTTTCCCTATCCTATCACGAACTATTGGCCTATGTCATATTTTATATGTGATAGGATTTATGGTTTAGTTATCCATTATTTAACAAAAAAATATTAAAAAAAAACAAAAAAAAAACAGATTTGCGTCCATTAACATCCTTTGAACGCATGTTGTTGTGGGACCTTGGTCTTAAAAGGTTTTTATGTGTTGTTGTGACACATATTGTAATGCCTACTACACATCACATTTTATTAAAAAAAAAAAAAAAAAACCGAAACAATATTTTTGATCACCAAAAAAATTGTTTTTTCGTGAATATCTCAAAAACAAGAGCTAACCAAAAAAAATTAATAAGATATTCGTGTTCAGGAGGTCCAAATCTATAAGAAAAGTTGGGTTTTATTTCGGGAGATTTTTCTTGTAAACTAGTGTTATTTGTTTGAAATGAAATTTTATTATTATTATTGAGAGTTATGGAATTATAAGTTTGTCAAAAAAATATTGTCAAGTGTGTCAAAAGAAAGATTTTTATTTTTTTTTTACCCAATTTTTTGGAACAAAATATAATTAATTATTTGTATGATACGAAATTTTATTATTGAAAATTATGGCATTATAATTTTGTTAAAAATATGTTGTCAAGTGTGTCAAAAGAAAGATTTTTATTTACTTTTTTACCTAATTTTTTTGAAAAAAATAAAATTAATAATTTATGTGACATGAAATTTTATTATTATTATTGAGAATTATGGCATTATAAGTTGGTCAAAAAAATAATGTCAAGTGTTTCAAAAAATGATTTCATTTATTTTTTTAGCCAATTTTTTGGAAAAAAATGTAGCTGTTTTTATGACGTAAATGTAATTGAAAATGAAATTGGACATGGAAATTTTTTAATTTGTTATAGTTTTTGAAATATTTTTGGAATTTTGAAAAAAGTTTGTGTTTTTGATTTTGTAATAATTTTTGCAATATTTTTAGAATTTGGAAAAAATTTTAACTTTTGATTTTCTTATAATTTTTGCAATATTTTTAGAATTTTAAAAAAAGTTGATTTTATTTAATTTTTACAATATTTTTAGAATTTTGAAAGAAACATGAATTTGTGATTTTGTAATATTTTTCGAAACAGTAAATGGAGAGGTTTTTGAGTAGTTTGCTGATTGTAACATCTTTTCACTAAATTATGTTAATTTATAATCTGTTATAATTTTCCGGTAACGTATAGGTGTTTCGTATAAGTTTTGTAATAAATTTCTAAACAGAGATAAAAAATACTTGTACATTAACAAAGAGTTATCTTTAATATAGATCGCCCTGCCCAAAACTAAAAAGAATACCCTCATAAAAGTTTCTGCTGAAAACTATATCAAAATCCTTAACCTAGACCGAAGGCTTGATATCTCAGAGCTGTGAAATTTCAGCCCCTCCATATTTAAAATTTACTTTCGCTTAATATTTAATTTCTAGGTGGTTTTAAATAATGAACTGAACACTTGATATTTACAACAATATTAACAAAAATCATTGAAACGAAACAAATTGCGTTAATATTAAGTTATATTCTATCAAATTAATAATTCATACTTTTATTATTTTAAACTAAGAACACCTCGTCGTAACTTTCAAAACATTTATTCTATTAATTGTTCAACCGTTTATACCATTTTCCAAACAGTTATATAACGTATGTGGAATGGAGAAGCGATTGTTAGATTAATACTCAAATTGTAATAAATTTGTAAACTGTTTAATTAAAATAAACTTTATCTTATTTTTTAAAGTTCTGTGCATTAACAGCATATAATATTGATGGTGGTTCATTGTTTAATTTACATTTGGTCCTTTGAGCCGGATGGTAAAATCGTGATTTCACAATTTTGTGATTAAGGGAATTTTTGTAAGTAATATCACTGCTAAATACATAGCTGCACAAAGCAATTCATCAATAGTAATCTATAAAGGTAGCCCTAGGAGAGCAAACACAGGATTGCATATCATCTTCCCCGCCATTTTGAGAAAAATGAAAAACAAAGATTGTGCTGTATTGTGCTACAGGTGTGCTGGATGTGCTACTCAGAAAGAATGCCATATCACCAATGAAAAAAAGTTGACACACTGAAACAATTTTTCGAGCAGAAGTTAGCCCCGCCATTTTGAAAAAAATTGAAAAACTAAGGTTTTCCTGTATTGTGCTCGAGTTGTGCTGGTTGTGCTATTCAGAAAAAAATATCATATCCTTAATAAAAAAATTTTATATCGCTAAAATCTGTATCGTTCGCCTTTTTTTTTGGGACCAGCATATTCACAAATGGTTACACTAATTCTTAATGGGAAAGGGAAAAGGGGGAAAAACGAATAGTCCACTAGGTTCATTCTCAAAACAAAAGTAAAACATATATATAATGATCAATAATGGGACTTAATCCAGATTAATTTTGAGCCTAAGCTGCATGTTTAGTGTGGCATCGTTTCTGACGGTTGCATTTTTCCGTTTGGCAGTGAATCTGGTGAGAACTTAACTGGAAATAAAGGAAGTTTATTATCATAAGTATGGTATATAAATACGAATATCGTCAGTACACTATTACATTGCTCAATGTTGGTTGGATTGCTTAACGAATGTTATCGCCTAGATTATACTCGCTATGTTTTGTTTTTTTTTGGTCTCACCAATCCCCAAACCTAAAATATATTTTTTTTTGAAGCAAATAAAACACTCAAACCAAATCATCTAATAACGAATGTTATTGGTTAAGTAATTCTTACCCGGGTGGTCGTTTCCAGAATTATGGCCGAAGATATGATTATGTATTTTTGTTTCACACAATACCATAGGATTTGGTTATCGTGTGATCTTTAAAAATTTAAAGTTGTAAACAAAAACTTCAGTACTGCCAATTACTACACTACGTCATTCAATTTAACAATAATTTATTTAAATTGTTGATTTAATTTAACCGTCAAAATATTGGTTTGCTGATAAATAAGAAAGAAGACATATTTCGTTCAGTGGTGATAACGATCCGATGGTGAATATAAATTGATTGTTTCGTTCAACCAACTGAAGGGGCTGGTCAGTTCGTTGTGAGAATTTTTTTTTGGAAAAGAAAAAAGGTGTGGAGGAAAATGTGAGAGACGTACACTTTCTCTTACTTTTGATTCGTCGTGGCGAATAGTCGTCTTTTCGTTTTTTTTGTGTTAAACATTTATTTTTTTTATTTTTGGTATTAATTTAAATTGTATTAATTCCTATGAATTTAAATTGTATTAATTTATTGCATTGTTTGACTGTAAAAATTTATTTTGTGATTAAGTTTATTCGGTTTGAAAAATTTTATTTAATGATTGATATATTGTTGGTTTGTTTATACTTGTAATTTTGTTTTTTTTCCTGTCGGTACCACCACGTGGAAAAAAACTGGTTGGAGCCTGGGTGTTTTTTTTTTTTTTTTCATTTGAGCGCGGGACAAAAATAGCCAGCATATAAGGTGACGTAAACAAGCATGTTGTAAATCGTGTTGTTGAGATTAGATTAAGCTGGCAATGTGGATTAATCTGTAACAAAGATTATTAAGTTGTAAGCATATTGTAATTTCTATTTGAGTAAACAAGAAGGGAAGAAAACGGGGAAAAGAATCGAAAGGAAAAGAAAGAGGTAAAATTTAATGCTGTAAAAAATTGAAGTTATTGTATATCATCAGATATGCTGTCAAGTTGTAATTATTGTATATCGTCAGTTAATGCTGTCAAGTTGTAATTATCGTTTATCATCAGCTGTGCTGTCAAATTGAAATTATTGATTATCATCCGCTATGCTGTCAAATTGAAATTATTGATTATCATCAGTTATGCTGTAGAATTGTAATTATCGTTTATCATCAGTTCTGCTGTCCAATTGAAATTATTGATCATCATCAGTTATGCTGTAGAATTGTAACTATTGTTTATCATCAGTTTTGCTGTCAAATTGTAAATTATTGTTTATCATCAGTTAATGCTTTAAAGCTGTAAAATTTAATGCTGTAAAATTGAAGTTATTGTATATCGTCAGTTTATGCTGTCAAATTGAAATTATTGTATGTCATCAGTTTATGCTGTCAAATTGAAATTATTGTTTATCGTCAGTTTATGCTGTCAAATTGTAAATTATTGTAGTATATCATCAGTTAATGCTTTAATGCTGTAAAATTTAATGCTGCAAAATTGAAATTATTGTATATCATCAGTTCTATGCTGCCAAATTGAAATTATTGTTTATCATCAGTTAAGCTGTCAAGCTGTAATTATCGTTTATCATCAGCTATGCTGTCAAATTGTAAATTATTGTTTATCATCAGCTAAAGCTTTAATGCTGTAAAATTTAATGCTGTAAAAATTGAAGTTATTGTTTATGCTGTCAAATTGTAAATTATTGTTTATCATCAGTTAATGCTTAAATGCTGTAAAATTTAATGCTGTAAAATTGAAGTTATTGTATATCGTCAGTTTATGCTGTCAAATTGAAATTATTGTATATCGTCAGTTAATGCTGTCAAGTTTTGCTGTAAAAAATTTTATATATATATATATATATATATATATATATATATATATATATATATATATATATATATATATATATATATATATATATATATATATATATATATATATATATATATATATATATATATATATATATATATATATATATATATATATATATATATATATATATACACCAGACTCATCAATCAAATAAACGTCAGGTACTCATTTAGAAAATTTGTTTTTGTATTATCATTGTTTTAGTAATATTGTATCAGTTAGTCTTTGGCAATATACTTTGTTATTATCGTGGCTGACTTTCTACGGAGGGTGAGCCCGCGTCATAGTGACGACTATCTCGATTGTCACCACTGTGATGTCTAGCTAGGGTAGACGGCGTGGGTTGGAGCAGCGGGAGATGTTTCCCACGCAGATATTATAACCGGCGACCCGAAATATAAGATAAATCGCGCGTTGGAATCATTTGGGTAGCTGTTTTTTTTTATTTGTTTTTTGGCCTAATTTCTTTCTTCTAATTTTTTTTTTGGTTGTCTGTCCCTAAAATCATCTGAGCTGGAACTCGGCAACCGACTCGAGTATACCCGGTATACGCTCAGAAGTAAAATCGAGAGATTTTAACTACAAATCATTTTTTCGAATAAAAGTTGGCCTTCTCCCTTTTGGAGAAAATGAAAAAAATGGTTGTGCTTTATTAAAGTTAGCCCCTCCATTTTGAAGAAAATTAAAAGCAAAGGTTGTGCTGTATTGTGTTAGGGTTGTGCTGGTTGGGCTGGTTGGGCTGCTCAGAAAAAATTCCATATTAACAATCAAAAAATGTTGGCACGCCGAAACGATTTTTTGAGGCAGAAGTTAGCCCCACCATTTTGAAAAAATGAAAAGCAAACGTTGTGCTGTATTGTGCTGGTTGTGCTACATAGACAAAACTTTCGTAACCCTATCAGAAAATTTTTACAAAGTTAACATCAGTTTCTCGAATAAAAGTTAACCCCGCCATTTTGGAAAAAATGAAAAACAAAAGAAGTGTTGTATTGTGTTAAAGTTGTGCTAGTTGTGCTACTCAAAAACAAATTTGCACCACCAACGGAAAAATTTGAACACGTTTAAACGCGTTTTCGCGTAGAAGTTGACCCCGCCATTTTACAAAAAATAAAAAAAGAAGGTTGTGTTGTATTGTATCATAGTTGTGCTGGATGTGCTACTCAGGCGGAATTCCATATCACCAATGAATAAAAGATGGTGCGCTAACATAGTTTTTCGAGCAGAAGACTATAAGCAGAAGTTAGCCCTACCATTTTGCAAAAACTGAAAAGCAAAGGTTGTTCTGTATTGCTCTAGGGTTGTGCTGGTTGTGCTCCTCAAAAAAACTCCATACTAGCGATGCAAAAAATTTGGCACGATGAAACTATTTTTCGAGTAGTAGGTAGCCCCGTTGTTTTCGAAAAAATGAAAAACAAAAGTTTTGTTGTAAAACCAATGGAAAATATTTTTGCGCTACATAGCATAATTTTTTCTTGTAGAAATCAGTGTTAGCATTTATTTAATAGTACTTGTAATGTAAGTGACATCTGGCGTCCGATAGCATAAATTCATCTTCTATGTTTTGTTTATATAAAATAAGGGAATCACCAACATATATGACAATAAAAAAAATTGTTACAAAAGCTGTGTGAATTTGGAACCGAACATAAGGGGAAAAAAAGAAAAATATTTTTGGAAACAACAAACGGCGTAGTGATTGTAGTTAAATTTTTTGTTTGTTGTTGTATGAAATATCACTCAAATCCTTAAAACAGGTGAATCCCCTACACACAGTAATAGTTTTGATAATCCTAGTATGCAAGATTGTTCGAAATCGCTAGTATTTTGTATAAAATGACAAACACGGCAAAGATATATAATTTATTAAGTGAGCCATGTACCAGCTGTAAGTATAATGTGTTAAGTATAACTTGTCGAAACTAAATTATATAATATATTTAATTAGCCATCCAAAACAAACAAGGCGTTTCCTGTAAAAAAGGAAAGACATGCATTTGCATGAAAATAACTGAAAGATATATTACTGTTGTAGAAAAAGATTTTCCTGTCTTTGTACCTACACACGAAGACGATTGCTATGAGCACATAAAATCTTTAATTAATTTTTTCGTTTTGGTACTAACCAGAAAAAATTCGAAATGGTGCATTACAAAAGGTGAATTTAAGGGTTCCAAATTTAAAAGCAAATTTAAAGATATCCAATCAAAAAAGAGATTAAAAATTTTAAATAATTAAAATCAAGAATATGAGTTGATGAAAACGTAAGCCACGATCGCTCTTATTTTCTATTCACATTACTTACTGTAATAATTAATAAAACAACTGACATTACTATAAAATCATTCAAAATTCTTAAACTTCTTCATAAATTTCTTTTATCCAGATGGGTTCTTGTAGTATGGTACAATTTTCAAACCGCTTTTTTTGGAAAATGATTGGATGTTGATAAATAAGCATTTGATTTTTAATTTTAATAAATTTGTTCCTATAACTTATTAGAAGTACTAGGTCATTCAATAAGTCCGTAGGATGACACATAGATGGCGTTACTAGAATTTTTTCCATATGATTTTTATTTAGTACTAACTTTCAAACGATACGTGTATAAATTTGACAGCAATCTGACTATTGATTCGTGAGTTATAGCATTTTGTGTGAAGCAACTTTTGTTTTTGAAAAAAAATGGAAAAAAGTGAATTTCGAATTTTAATAAAGCATTGCTTTTTGATGAAAAAAAAATACAGTGGAAACCAAACAATGGCTTGATAAACATTATCCAAACTCTGCTCCATCGAGACAAATGGTAGAGAAGTGGATGGCTGAATTTAAATGTGGTCGTACCAGCACAAAAGATGCAGAGCGCAGTGGACGCCCAAATGAGGCTGTTATTCCAGAAAACATAAAAAAAATCCACAAATTGGTTATGAACGATCGCAAATTGAAGGTGCACGAAATAGCTGACATTGTAAAGGTAGCAGATGGTAGTGTTTTTACCATTTTACATGAACATTTGGGTATGCGAAAGCTCTGTGCAAATTGGGTGCCGCGTGAGCTCACAGTCGACCAAAAACAACAACGAATCGATGCTTCGGAGGAGTCTTTGGCACAGTTAAACCGCAATAAAAGGGAATTCTATCGTAGATATGTGACAATTGATGAGACATGGCTTCACAATTACACACCAGAATCCAAAAGACAGTCAGCTGAGTGGACAGCAGTCGACGAACCGAATCCAAAGCGAGCAAAGACGCAACAGTCGGCCGGTAAGGTGATGGCGTCTGTATTTTGGGATACGAACGGAATAATATTCATCGACTATCTCCAAAAAGGAACCACCATCAACAGCGAGTATTACTGTGAACTTTTGGATCGAATGAAGGCTGAAATCGCAAAGAAACGGCCACATTTGCAAAAGAAAATTAAAGTTTAAAAATGATAAAAGTTTGCACAATGAGGAAGAAGTTTTAATGACATCCAGCGATAATCCGCCTATGAACTTAGGTTTTAAGCAGGAGAAACTGAGATGGAAAGCAGATGATAGAATAATTAAAAGTTCAGCGCATAAGAATAAATATAATATTGATATCAATGACGAAGAAGTCGTAGTAGAAATCAGCGATAATCCACATATGAACTTAGGTTTTATGCTGGAGAAACTGGTATGGGTAATGAAAAATGAGAATATTGAAAAGTTAGCGCTTGAAATTAACGATATAATATTTACACGTGTTAAGATAAATGAATTCAAGAAAATATTCACCGAACTGCAGTCGGGATTAATTAAAGATATTAAGCAAACTAATCTAAAGATAATAATTTATGAAGCTCCATTAAGAATAACTGACAATGATAGAATGTTAGAAATAATTAAACAATTTCATGATATTCCACACTCTGGAGGACACTCAGGTGTGAGAAGGACAGTTAACAAAATTAAGCAACGTTACATCTTCAAAAAAAAGTAAACTGGTAAAAAGTTATGTAAGTAAGTGTGAATTGTGCGCTAGGAATAAGCAGAATAAAAATGTAAAATAATAAAATAAGCATGTAAATAGAATTAATTTTAATATAAGTAAAAATAGTTTAATCAATGAAGTACATAATAATATATTAAAAAGATATGTTCCCAAAGAGAAACAAAATTTCAAAATTCATTAAATATTATAGATATGGTTAAAAGCAGGTGATCGTAAAAAATTAGATCCACCTTAAACAGGACCCTATGAGGTCATAGGTATAAATAAAACAAATGTTAGAATAAGAAACGGTAACTTAATTAAGGAAGTACATAAAAATAGACTAAAAAATTATGTTCCCAAATAAAATCCCAATATATCATGTTTCAAAACATTGAAACTAATTTTAAATAATTTTAAATAAAAACAAAAAGTAAATAATTATGATGATACAGATTTTATTAAGGGGAAAATAATAAGTAATTAAATTGATATATTATATGTACATTTTGCTAGAATTGCATTTTCTAGCATAATTAATTTGAAATAAATATATTGATTGATTTAAGTGGGGATTAGGAAAATGAAAATGCAAATTCAAAAAATTGTATAAAAGAAAGTTTTCGAACAAATAAAAATGAGAATCAGTTTGAATTTAAATAGTGTTTTCTTTACTTTCTCTGATCCTCCTGACGACCTCAGTTAACGCACGTCAAACGGGTCTAACGGTTCTTTCCTTGGTGCAAAGTTGTTTCGGCAAACTGTATCATTGAAAAGCTGGACAGTTCTGGACTAACGGACGTATAGACGGGCAGTGTTAAAATATCTCTTGTGGTATATTTTACCACCAACAAAAGTTTAAAGTAAAAATCATAATAAGTAATAAATACGCAGTCAGATCAAGGTAGTGTACAAATGTCGTTTACTCATGATATAGAGAACGATCATATGGTGTACACCCACCACACGATAACTGTACCGAAAGTGTGTCAAAAAATCGTCAAGTGTGTCAAAACAAGGAAATTTGCATATTTTTTGCTTAAAAAACTTTCATTTTAAGTGATTGCGAGTAGGAATATTGAACTTGGAGAAATTTTGATGGTTGGGATTGGTATGTGAGACCAAAATCTAGATTCTTGCATTATAGGTTTGTCAAAAAAATGTTGTCAAGTGTGTCAAAAGAAATATTTTTATTTATTTTTTACCCAATTTTTTGGAAAAAAATAAAATTAATTACTTGTTTGAAATGAAATTTTATTATTATTATTGAGAATTATGGCATTATAAGTTTGTCAAAAAAATGTTGAAAAGTGTGTCAAAAGAAAGAATTTTATTTATTTTTTTATCCAATTTTTGGAAAAAAATAAAATTAATTATTTGTTTGACATGAAATTTTATTATTATTTTTGAGCATTATGGCATTATAAGTTTATCAAAAAAATATTGTCAAGTGTGTCAAAAAAAATGATTTCATGTATTTTTTTAGATAATTTTTTGGAAAAATAAATTTAGCTGTTTGTTTACGTAAATATAATTGAACATGGAAATTTTTGAATTTGTTATGAATTTTGAAAAAAAGCTTCAATTTTTGATTTTGTAAGAATTTTTGGAATATTTTTAGAATTTTGAAAGGTTTAAAATTTTTGATTTTATTATAATTTTTTAATTTTGGAAAAAGTTTCAATTTTTGATATTGTTATAATTTTTACAATATTTTTAGAATTTTGGAAAAAGTTTGAATTTTTTTAATTTTTAAGAATTTTTGGAATATTGGGCCCGATTCAGTAAAATCTTTTACGAGAATTTCTGTTATTCTTTTATTTTTTGTATGAAATTTTATAACGGGAAAATAAAATTTCATACAAAAAATAAAAGAATAAAAGAAATTTTCGATAAAAGATTTCACTGAATCGGGCCCATTATTAGAATTTAGAAAAAGTTTAAATTTTTGATTTTATTCTAATTTTTGGAATATTTTTAGAATTTTGAAAAAAAATAAATTTTTTGAATTTTATATATATTTTTAGAATTTTGAAAAAAGTTTCAATTTTTGATTTTGTAAGAATTTTTGGACTATTTTTAGAATTTTGAAAAAAGTTTCAATTTTTGCAATATTTTTTGCAATACTTTTAGAACTGGAAAATTAGAAAAATGTTTTAATTTTTGATTTTGTCAATAATTTTGTCCTCGTACAAAGCTTTTGGTGAAAACTATATAAAAAGCTTTAACACAAACACAATCCTTACTGTTTTATTATTTAAATTTGTAATGTCATAAAATAAAGGGAGAAAAATCAAATTTGCTTAAAAAAATTTTGCAAGAAATGCAAAAAACGTGGGGGTAAGAATTTCACTTTTGGCTCATGAATGTAATACTTAGGTCTTTCAGACCGAAGTAATATAAATACACAGCCGGAAAAAAGACGCCTGATTGAATTGATTTAAAAAAATTCCAAATATTATAATAAAACCAAAGATTCCAACTTTCTTCAAAATCCAAAAATATTCAAGAGAATATTACAAAATAAACAATTCAAACTTTTTTCAAAAATCCTAAAATTTTTAAAAATTATCATAAAATCAAAAATATAAATTTTTTTTCAAAATTTAAAAATATTCCAAAAATTTTAATAAAATCAAAAATTTAAACTTTTTCGAAATTCTAAACAATCCAAAAATTATTACAAAATCAAAAATTGAAACTTTTTCAAAATTCCAAACATATTGCAAGAATTATAACAAAATCAAAAATTCAAACTTTTTCTAAGATTCTAAAAATTATAATAAAATCATAAATTTCAATTTTCTTCACAAGTTCAAACATACTCAAGAGAATATTACAAAATCAAAAATTGAAACTATTTTCAAAATTCTAAGGATATTGCAAAAATCAAAACAAAATAAAAACTTTTTCAAAATTCTAAAAATATTCCAACACTTATAATAAAATCAAAAATTAAACTTTTTTCAAAATTCTAAATATATTCCAAAAATTAATCAAAAATCAAAGATTGAAATTTCAAAATTCTAAAAATATTGCCAAAATTATAACATGATCAAAAATTCAAACTTATTTTCCAACTGTTCCTGTTATTCAGAAGTCGTGGAATCACACAAAACGATTACAAAAGAAATATCTTTCTTATAATTACATTTTTTTAAAAACATTTAATCTGCAACAACTTGATATTTCCCAATTGTTCCTATAAGTTGGGAGGATTTGAAACTGGACAGAAACATGTCCAACTTCATGTTCAAATACATTTCAAGTCATAAAAATAATTACATACTTAATTTTATTTTTTTCCAAAAAATTGGGTTAAAAAATAAATGAAAATCATTCTTTTGACACACTTGACAGTATTTTTTAACACACTTACAATACAATAATCGAGGTTCTGGTCCCACATACCAATGCCAACCATCAAATTTTCTCCACATTCAATGTTACTACTCGTAATCACTTAGAATGGTCGATTTTTTAAGCAAAAAATGCTCATTTTCGTGTTTTAACACACTTCCTTATTTTTTGAAAAACACTTGGCACACACTTTCTTTCGCCAATACAAATTTCGTCAATACTAAACATACCAAGTGTTTTAGGCATTTTCAAAAAAAAACTATAAAACATGCGCATTTTCAAAAGAATACAGGGTGAATATAATATAATACTATAGGGCATAGTATTTATTATTCAAAACAACGTAAAATCTGTTTGGAATCCTAAAACTTTATCTTCAAAATATGATAGCACTTAATATATTATCTATGTAAACCAAAAGAAATTACAAAAAATGTATGCCGGCAAAACTGCATTTCAAAGCAATAAATAAAAAATTCAGAACTTAGATTTTTTCATTCGTTCCACTCATACAAAATTTTGGTTTAAAAAAAAATCCACAAATAAATGTACATTTTCAAACGAATTGCACAATTAACATATACTACTGACATTTAACATTTTAATTTACAAAAGTTTTATCTGTGAGGAGAGTACACCCTGTTTTTCGATGATATGATTTTTCGATGTAATGATTTATTCATTACATCGAATATTTTCGATGTAATGATATTTCGATGATATGATTTTTTTTTCGATTTTACGATTTTCGATGGTATGATTTTTCGATTTTGTGAATCAAATTTTCGATGATATGATTTTCGGTGATGTGATTTTTCGATGCTATGACTTTTCGACGCAATGAACTTTCGGTGATATGATCTTTCGATGCTATGACTTTTCGATGATATGAACTTTCGATGATATGAAATTCGGTGGTATGAACTTTCGGTTTTGTGATTTCTGGTGATTCGACGATTTGATTTTTCGATGTTATGATGCGGACTCAAAATGGCTAATCAACAGCTGTAGAAAAAGTTCTCTCAGAACTAATTAAAAACGGAACAGTTTTTGTTTTACTGATATAATGTAAGATCTTATTCTTCCAATCTGAGACCAAGAAAAATAACTACTACTGAATTCGGTAACCTTCTTAATTTTCAATTAAGAAATTTAAACAAATTCCTTGCTAATTTAAATTGAATGAATTGAAAAAAAAAACAAAAACTTTTTTTCTAATGAATGAAATGTATTTTTATTCGCCTATATATTAAAGTGTTACTTTATTACTGTGATTTGCGGCTTTAAAGTATCACTTTTCAACTATTTATTTTGTCGTCATAGCTACGTCCAAAAAAGTAAAAAGCATTTGTATTTGTTTAAATTCTATGAAAAATAAATTTTTTTATCAAAGCAACCCGCAAATTCAAAATTTCATTATCCAATTAAAATAGTTGTTATCATTTGTTGTCATAGAATTTGGAAAAAATAATAAATATTTTTTCAAAGGTTACTTGTTCCACATATTTTTATTTTAAAATTTATGAAAATAAAAATGAAGATAAATAATTTTAATTTAGAATAAACAACTTTTCTTAAAATATTTTGCTTGCGGCGAATAAAAAATAGTATATGATGCACGGACGTAAGCTATTTTGGACTTAATGTGGGTGCAAATCTCGGCTAGCGCCTCGATTTGCAAACTCCACATCCGTCCAAAATCTTTAGCTTTACGTCCTAGCATCATAATGTACTATTATTCTAAAATAATAAAATCAAAGATTTCTTTTCCTTTCAATTTAAAATTTGTTGTTGTATCTGAAACAAAACAAAAATAAAAATTGTTGTTTTTGTCCTTTTAAATCATAATAAATGAAAAAGATACACAAATCTAAAAATAATAATAACGATCTATTTTTATTTTAACTCACACACGCATGGGCAAACAAATTTCTTTTGTTTTATACCTAGATAAGATATTGGTTGGCAAAAAAGATACCAAAAAATAATATTATTTTTCCTTTAATATTTTTATTTTTCCCCTCCATATTAAATTTTACAGAGTTTAATATTGTCATGTAAGAGAGAAATAGATAGGAAATATTTTGAATATTCTCTACCCATTCTAAAGTTTCTGTAAAGTAGAAAAACCATTTTAAAATTAGTTGCATGTTTGATGTAGGAGAGTTACGTCTCTAGTATACTCTATGGTTGAGCTTAAAGATGAAATATTCTTTTGATCTCAGAAACTACAAACGACGAAATGATTGTAGCAACAGTTTTTGTTAGTAGTTGTAATAAAGACCACTCAAATCATCAAAACAGGGGAAACCTCTCCACTAAATCTCCCAAAATATTTATCATTACTGTAAACGATTGTAACTACAAACGATTTCGAACAATCTTGTATACTTGGATTATCAAAATTAGCACTGTGTTTAGGTGACTCACCTGTTTTGTTGATTTGAGTGAAATTTATTACAACTACAAACAAAAAATTTTACTACCATCAACAACGTCGTTTGTAGTTTCTGAGATCAAAAAAATATTTCGACTTTTTGCTCAACTATAAATTTTTTTATTTTTTGAGTGAAAAAAAAATTCAAAAAATATTTATCATTCCCATAAAATACTACAAACGATTTCGAAAAGTCTTGCATACTTGGATTATCAAAATTATTACTGTGTATAGGTTTCTCATCTGTTTTAATGACTTGAGTGCTATTTATTACAACTACAAACAAAACAATTTTAAGACAACCACCTACGTCGTTTGTATTTTCTAAGATCAAATGAATATTTCATCTTTTTGCTCAACTGTACAGTTTTTTATTTTTTGAGTAAAAAAAAATTAAAAAAATATTTATCATTACTACAAAATAATACAAACGATTTCGAACAATCTTGTATACTAGGATTATCAAAATTATCACTATGTGTAGGGGATTCACCCGTTTTAAGGATTTGAGTGATATTTCATACAACAACAAACAAAAAATTTTACTAAAATACAATCATCTACGCCGTTTGTTATTTCCAAAAATATTTTTCTTTTTTTTTCTCCTTATGTTCGGGTCCAAATTCACATTCGGACACCAGATGTCACTTATATTATCAGTACTAATAAATTAATGCTTACACTGATTTCTACAAGAAAAAATTATGCTAGCGTAAAAATATTTTCCATTGGTTATATATAATCTCTTTCTAAACAGCCAGTTCAAAAAAATTTCATATCACTACCTACAAGACTTTCGTTTTTCATTTTTTCGCAAAACGGCGGGGCTAACTTCTGCTCGAAAAATTGGTTTAGCATACCTAATTTTTTGCATTGGTAGTTTGAAATTCTTTTGAGTAGAACAACCAGCATAACCCTAGTAGACTAAGAGCCCGCGACGGCCAGACCTTCGTTATTTTAAAAAAGCTGAAAGTTTCTCTGCGCATACCCCCTACTCAGGTAGGAACGATTAGCGACCTATGAAGTTTGGATCATAGTGGCTTTGGCAGAGAGCAGGTTCCGAAGGGGCCTCCAAAGTTTCGTGAAAGTATAAAAGCTAATTTTTTTTATATATTCTTCGGGATAGTATTAGAAGTCACGTCACCCTTTGCCCTACACTTACTATCGTGGAAACCCCCTGCCAGACACCCTTAAAGTTTAAGTCCACGAAACTTTGGAGGCCCCTTTGAAACCTGCTCCCTGCGAAAGCCACTATGATCCAAACTTCAAATGTCACAAACGTTCCTACCTGAGTAGGAGGTATGCGCAGAGAAACTTTCAGCTTTTATAGAATAACGAAGGTCTGGCCGTCGCAGGCTCTTAGTCTATAGAGCAATACAGGACAACCTTTGCTTTTCAGTTTTTGCAAAATGGCGGGGCTAACTTCTGCTCGAAAGCTTTCTGCTCGAAAAACTATGTTAGTGCACCACCGTTTATTCATTGATAATATGTAATTCTTCCTGAGTAGCACATCCAGCACAACAATGGTACAATACAGCACAACCTTCTTTTTTTGTAAAATGGCGGAGCTATCTTCTACGCGAAAAATCGTTTTAACGTGTTTAAATTTTTCCGTTGGTTGTGTGAATTTGTTTTTGAGTAGCACAACTAGCACTACAGCACTCCTTTTATTTTTCATTTTTTCGAAAATGGCGAGGCTAACTTCTATTCGTCTTCGAAATTTCGAAATAAATGATGTTAGCGTTATAAATTTGTTCTGCTATGATACGAAATTTTTGTCTGAGTAGCACAACCAGCACAACTCAAGCACAATACAGCACAACTTTTGTTTTTTATTTTTTTTTTCAAAATAGTGGGGCTAACTTCTGCTCGAAAAACGGTTTAGTCTGTCAACTTTTATTCATTGATTATAAGCAACTCTTTCTGAGTAGCACAAGCAGCCCAACTTACGCACAAAACAGAACAATCTTTGCTTTGCTTTTTTTCACAATGGTGGGGCTAACTTCTGCTTAACCTTCTACTCGAAAGCTTTCTGCTCGAAGATATCCTACTGCTCGAAAAACCGTTTTAGAGTGCCAACTTTTATTCATTGTTGATATGGGATTCTTTTTGAGGAGCACATCCAGCACAACTGTAGCACAATACAGCACAACCTTTCCTTTATGTTTTTTGCAAAGTGGCGAGGCTAAATTTTATTCGGAGAATTCCTTTAGCGTGTTTAAATTCATTCGTTGGTGGTACGATATTTTTTTTTTGAGTATAGCACAACCAGCGCAACTTTAACACAATACAGCACTTCTTTTGTTTTTCATTTTTTCCAAAATGGTGGGGCTAACTTTTATTTGAAAAAATAATGTTAACTTTGTAAAAATTTTCTCTTATGGTTACGAAATTTTTGTCCAAGTAGCACAACTAGCACAACTCGAGCACAATACAGCACAACCTATGTTTTTCAGTTTTTTTTTTCAAAATGGCGGGGTTAACTTCTGCTCGAAAAGTTGTTTTAGCGTGCCAACTTTTTTTCAATAATAATATGGAATTATTTCTGAGTAGCACAACCAGCACAACCCTAGCACTATACAGCACAACCTTTGCTTTTATTTTTTTTTTTTTTTTCAAAATAGCGGGGCTAACTTCAACACGAAAAATCGTTTTAGAATGTTTAAATTATTCTGTTGGTGGTACGAATTTGTTTTTCAGTAGTACATCTAGCACAACTCTAGTACAATTTAGCACAACCTTTCTTTTTCCTCCGAAATGGCGGGGCCAATTTTTACTCGAAAAAATGATTTTAGCGATATAAGTTTTTCTATTAAGGATATGAAATTTTTTCCTGAGTAGCACAACCAGCACAATCTTTATTTTTCATTTTTCTCAAAATGGCGGGGCTAAGTTAGGTGACATCAGGTTTGCAGACTTAATACGCCGAATCAAAATCGTATATTTTATCTACAATTACTTCAAAATTTTATTATGTTAGATTGTAGAATCTGATATCCCAGTTTTTTATACTAAATCAATATAATTTGGCATCTCTGAATATCCGAAGATAACATGTCAACTGTAGATGCACTCATATTGGATGGAGGGAAGTTAGTTGATTCAACGTTTAACGCACCGCACCGGCTTATATATTTTATGCTTGTAAAGGGGTTTTCAATAGGGACATAACAATTTTGTATTTTAATACGAACACACTCTTAAATTTTTTTTACGATCTGTCAATGTCAAAACATTAGTCAAAGTTTACATTTTTATCATGGTGAAGTTCACGAACGAACAACGTTTGGAAATTATTAAAAAATACTACCAAAATTCTCAGTCGGTGGTCGTAACTTTAAGAGCGTTTACTCCAATTTTCGGTCGTAGTAATCGTCCCACCAGACAGGCTGTACGTGCTATAGTCGATAAATTCGAGTCAACATATTCACTATTGAATGTTTCTATGCCAGTGAGACAACACATCGGTACGAGTACCGAGTACCGAAAATATCGCAGCCGTAAGAGCTTCAGCTCAAAATGAGTTAAATTAGTCGATTCCACGCCGTTCATGGAAATTGGAAATCTCTCAAACTACATTGTTACAGGATTACAGGATCAAATTAACTCAAGAACTGAAGCCTTTTAATCATTTGAAGCGCCGAAACTTCTCCGATTGGGCTCAGCAAAAGTTTGAAGAAAATAATGAATTTCATCGAAAAATCATCTTCAGCGATGGAGCTCATTTCTGGCTAAATGGCTTTGTTAACAAACAAAATATGAGTTTTTGCAGCAACAAACCCACATGTACTTCAAGAGACTACGCTTCATCCACAAAAAGTAACTGTGTGGTATGGTTTTCATGCTGGGGGTGTGATTGGTGATTGGACCCTATTTTTTCGAAAATTGGATTCAAAGAATCAATCACTGCAAAGGTGCTCGCGGTGGTCATATGGCCGAGATCGAATTCCATTCTTAAATGTAACATGTGTATTGTATATGAAATAAATTTCAGCTAGATATCTGAATTATTCTGTGTTTTATTTAAATACAAAATCGTTATGTCCCTATTGAAAAACCCTGTAGATATGTTAATTGGAATCAACTTCTAAAAGTTCTTCTTGCAGCAAAAATCGTATATGGTCATTAGGGTGGCCCTTAAAAACAAAAATTTTTATTTTTTGTACGGCACCCTCCCATTTCGTGTGAATACCCATAAAAATATTATTTGCAAAATCTGATATCAATCGGTCAATTCTAAGACGTGCCTCCGACCACTTAAAGTTGAGAAATTTTGTTCTGGACCCTAAAAAAAAAATTTTTTTTTTTTTTGTGCGACACCCTCTCATATCGTGTCAATACCCATAAAAAAATTATGTGTAAAATTGAAATCAATCGTTCAACTCTAAGGGGTGCCCCCGGCCACTTAAAGTTAAGAGGTTTGGTTGGGGCTATTACAAAGAAAAATTTAAATTTTTGTACGGCACCCTCCCATTTGGTGTCGATACCCATAAAAATATTATGCGTAAAATTTGAGATCAATCGGTCAACTCTAAGGGGTGCCCCCGGCCACTTGGAGTTGAGAGGTTTTGTTGTGGCCATTATAAAGAAAAATTTTAATTTTAATTTAAATTTTTTGTACGACACCCTCCGATTTGGTGTCGATACTCATAAAAATATTATTTGTAAAATTTGAAATCAATCGGTCAACTCTAAGGGGTGCCTCCGGCACCTTAAATTTGAGGGGTTTTGTTGTGGCCATTATAAAGAAAAATTTAAATTTTTTGTACGACACCCTCCAATTTGATGTCGATACCCATAAAAATATTATGTTTAAAATTAGAAATCCATCGGTCAACTCTAAGGGGTGCCCCTGGCCACTTAAAGTTGAGAGGTTTGGTTGTGGCCATTACAAAGAAAAATTTAAATTTTTTGTACGACACACTTCCATTTGGTGTCGATACCCATAAAAATATTATGTGCAAAATTTGAAATCAATCGGTTAATTCTACGACGTGCCTCCGGCCACTTAATGGCCAGAACAAAACCTTTCAAGTTTAAGTGGCCGGGGGCACGCCTTAGAGTTGAACGATTGATTTCAAATTTTGCAAATAACATTTTCAAGGGTATTCACACGCAATATTGGGGTGTCGTACAAAAAATTAAATTTTTCTTTGTCATGGCCAGAACAAAACCTTTCAAGCTTAAGTGGCCGGGGGCACGCCTTAGAGTTGAACGATTGAATTCAAATTTTACACATAATTTTTTTATGGGTATTGACACGAAATGGGAGGGTGTCGCGCAAAAAATTGAAAATTTTTTTCTAAGGTCCAGAACAAAATTTCTCAACTTTAAGTGGCCGGAGGCACGTCTTAGAATTGACCGATTGATTTCAAATTTTGCAAATAATATTTTTACGGGTATTGACATGAAATGGGAGGGTGTCGTACAAAAAAATTTAAATTTTTCTTTGTAATGGCCAGAACAACACCTTTCAAGTTTAAGTGGCCGGGGGCACCCCTTAGAGTTGAACGATTGATTTCAAATTTTACAAATAATTTTTTTATGGGTATTGACACGAAATGGGAGGGTGTCGCACAAAAAATTAAAAATTTTTTCTAAGGTCCAGAACAAAATTATTCAACTTTAAGTGGCCGTAGGCACGTCTTAGAATTGACCAATTGATTTAAAATTTTGACATGAAATGGGAGGGTGCCGTACAGAAAATTTGAATTTTTCTTTGCAATAGCCAGAACAAAACTTTTCAAGTTTAAGTGGCCGGGGGCACGCCTTAGAGTTGAACGATTGATTTCAAATTGTACACATAATTTTTTCAATACCCATATTGACATGAAATGGGAAGGTGTCGCACAAAAAATAAAAACAATTTTTTTAAGGTCCAGATCAAAATTTCTCAACTTTAAGTGGCCGGAGGCACGTCTTAGAATTGACCGATTGATTTCAAATTTCGCACATAATATTTTTACGGGTATTGACATGAAATGGGAGGGTGTCGTACAAAAAATTAAAATTTTTCTTTATAATGGCCACAACAAAACCTCTCAACCTTAAGTGGCCGGAGGCACCCCTTAGAGTTGACCGATTGATTTCAAATTTTACAAATAATATTTTTATGGGTATCGACACCAAATGGAAGGGTGTCGCACAAAAAATTTAAATTTTTCTTTGTAATGGCCACAACCAAACCTCTCAACTTTAAGTGGCCAGGGGCACCCCTTAGAGTTGACCGATGGATTTCTAATTTTAAACATAATATTTTTATGGGTATCGACATCAAATTGGAGGGTGTCGTACAAAAAATTTAAATTTTTCTTTATAATGGCCACAACAAAACCCCTCAACTTTAAGGTGCCGGAAGTATCCCTTAGAGTTGACCGATTGATTTCAAATTTTACAAATAATATTTTTATGGGTATCGACACCAAAAGGAAGGGTATCGTACAAAAAATTTAAATTTTTCTTTGTAATAGCCACAACCAAACCTTTCAACTTTAAGTGGCCGGGGGAACCCCTTAGAGTTGACCGATGGATTTCAAATTTTACACACAGAAATTTTATGGGTATCGACACCAAATCGGAGGGTGTGGTACACAAAATTTAAATTTTTCTTTATAATGGCCACAACAAAACCTCTCAACTCCAAGTGGCCGGGGGCACCCCTTAGAGTTGACCGATTGACTTCAAATTTTACACATAATATTTTTATGGGTATTGACACCAAATGGGAGGGTGTCGTACAAAAATTTAAATTTTTCTTTTTAATGGCCACAACCAAACCTCTCAACTTTAAGTGGCCGGGGGCACCCCTTAGAGTTGAACGATTGATTTCAATTTTTACACATAATTTTTTTATGGGTATTGACACGAAATGAGAGGGTGTCGCACAAAAAAAAAAAATTTTTTTTTAGGGTCTAGAACAAAATTTCTCAACTTTAAGTGGTCGGAGGCACGTCTTAGAATTGACCGCTTGATATCAGATTTTACAAATAATATTTTTATGAGTATTCACACGAAATGGGAGGGTGCCGCAAACTGTACAATGAAAAAAAAAATTCTAGTGTAATCTAAGGGCCACCCTAATGGTCATACATAATGCTTTCAGCGTATAAGTTGGATATTCTAAAATCGATCGGTTTAGACCTCTCAAAGCAAATACGAATAAAGATGGAAATTGTTTGTCATTTAATTGGATTTGTTATTCATTTAAGAATGTGAATAATTGATCCAGGAGAATCAAAAGGGTTAATCGAAGATTGAACGGATAAAGAATACGGCAGGTTAATTCAATAATTCTCTTAATCAAATGAACTTTATTTCGGATCCTGAAATATACAAAAATTTGTTCGCAACATGTGATCAATCTAGTCAGTACAACAACTGAGTTACGAGTAGTATTTGTTGCGTCAACAAAGTTAACATCGCCTGAAAGTTTAAAAGATTACCTATTCGCCAATCAATCAATATTTATTCTCTTAGATATCTCGCTCGAACTAAAGTCAAAATCAAGAAACTAATGCAATTATTATAAATTGTAAAAATGGAGAGTGGTCTGTCTTAATAGATCAAAACAGACGACTGGAAACCGCAATTGATGGAAAAATGGACAGATTTAAAAAAATACGCAGATGCATTTGAATTCGATTTTCTCGCATTTTTTGACTAAGTTAACATTAGGCTCTATACAAATTTTGTTGTTGAATCTGATATGTTGGGCTCAAAGCGATGATTTTAAGTCAGATATGATGACTTGGAAAAGAGCAAGACCAAACGAAAGAAAACTTTGAGTATTACGAGTAGGAAGCAAATTGAAAAATTTATTAACGTTATATGAAGTCAAACAATCTAATTATTATTAAAAAACCCAAAGCTTACTTTAAAACGTGATCTTCGACTATCATTACAGTGAGAATTGGACCAATTTCAATGTTATCAAGAAATTTCAGAAAACCGATTCAGATTAAGGAAAAGCTATTACTTGACATTTCTATCCGTTATTCAATGCTTCTGCCACAACAAAAAACAATTTTGAAATTCATATCACTCAACGAAAATAATATATAAATTGATACTCTCACTTCATCACATTTTTCTTGGCCAAGATGACAAATAGTACCAAGCCAAATTAACAAACATAACAAAAAAAATTAAACGTCAATTTGTTAAGCCGTAATATTCATGGTGGTCAGGATGTTTGGAAGTATTCCCCATAAAAACCTCGTTATAAATTTAAAAACATTTAAACACTTATTTGCAGGGTGGGTGATGTGGATTTTTGTTATAAATATATAACACTTTAATCATGATGTACAATAGTACAATTAAACCAACGCCGACAAAACTAAACCCTAAAGTATACTCAAACACAAAAATCATTTCATATAATTCAATCAAATCAAACACACCTTACACACCTCATCATTCAAATTGCTTCAACTTTACAATTGAATTATAGCACACACCCATTTACCAGTTGAACTATTCCAATACAGATGGCTTTGTTTAATAATTTTTAACAATTTCGCCAGAAAAATCAAATGAGAACAAAATCCCATAGAAAATTGCCTTAATAAATTGATTTAAAAAAAAAAACAAATAAAATAAAAAAATAATTAAACAAAAGTAAGACAAATGAAACTGAAACTTAAACAATAAATAAATAAGAAAATAAAAATCGAATTAACGGTTTTTCGTTTATAAGTAAATGATTCGCGTTAACTCTGGTTTTTTTCATAAATTATGAGTGTTAAAAAAAATACATCGAGTTTTTTACGTTTTATATTTTGAATGAAAACGAAATTTTTATTATGTTAACTTTAAATTAGGTTACATATTCGTATTAGAGAAAGTGACTTTTGTTTAAGTTTGGTAAATTTTTGAAATTTGTTTTTAATTATGGGTTACTTGTTTTCGTTTGTTTTTTTAAGCTATTTACTTATATATCAATCAATCTATTGTTGTTATGTTTTCATAACTAGCTATGTTTGGTTTATAAAATTTTGGAACTCACGTAATAATTTGTCTTAAAGAAATTCATTCAATTGTCATTCAAAAAATTTTACAATAACATATGAATGATATAAACAACAACTGTTAAATTCACTTAAAAAGCTTTTTTTCTGAGGGAGGTTGGGATATCAACCACACAAACAACGGTCCCAAGGCAGTCTTGGTTAAAATGGAGGTAGAAATTCATGAACCTAGAGAAGCTAGGTCACTGCAAATGAAGCAAAGGAAGCAAATCACTTTTTTGTTTGTTATCCTCTCTGAGACCGTTATTTCTTCCCATAGGCGTATTATTTTCATTTGATTCAAAACTGTTCAATTTACTGCGAGTTTTTTTTTAAATCTATAAGAAAAACCCCGTATAAAAAGAAATGAAAAAAACTAACATTTTGGTTTTTATTATAACGAAACATATAATTTTTGATATTTTTCAATGAAAAATAAATCTGTCTATAATGAAAACAGTTTGAGAGCTAATTTTAATAATATAGTTTTGAAAATATTTACATAACTATATTTGTTCGTGTTGTTAGAAAATATTGCTTGTTCTTTATAAATTATTTGACTTCTAAGAAAGGATTCAAGAGGGCTTAACCCGTTCAACAATTTTGTTTGGTCATGGATCACCTCCGTCACTCGTACGTGATTGACCAAATCGTTAATCGTCAAATCGTCAAATTTATTTTTCAGTTTTAGTTTGTCCTTCCAAGATTGGCTACAGCTTCACTCGGAGAAGTGTTTGGTAAAGGAGGATGAGACTGGGTAGTCAAACGTTTTGACAGTCAAGTGCCATTTTTCAGCGCAAAGCACATCAGAGTGAAGTGGTAGTTCAACACCAATTCCTCCCTTCATAATTTAAATGGTCGTGTGACAATCCATCATTGCGGTACAATAGTTGGTTCGTGAAGAGGACGAATCTGGGGGCTGAAACACGTAACGATGTTAGTTTTTAATTTCTTTTCTTTCTCTTTTTTTCAATGTTTAATTTTTTTTAGTAGGTTAGGAATGCGACGACTTAGCATCTGGTTTGTAGATGCAGACATTTGGACTGAAACCTAGACCAGCTGCTGAGTTTCTCTCATATTTTGGGAGGTTCTAAGGAGTAAATTTTAGGATTTCAGACCTATATTCACTCTAGGCCTTTCATCGCGAGTTTGATCTTCCTTTTTCGGTCCTTCTTCAGCACTACCTTTACCTCTTTCATACAGCTAATACATGTGGTTTCTATCGCAGAAAAGTCTCTATTATTAATTAATAAACAAATAAATTAAATAAATAATTTCTGATATAATACATAAGTTTTTTTTAAAACTAAATTAATTAAATAAATAAATACATTTTTTTTAAAAATAATTTTAGATAAATAAATGAAGAAAAAAATTTGATTAAAAAAGTTTTTAAAATAATTTAAATTAAATATGTAAATAATTTTTTTAGAAATAAATTAATTAAAATAAATAATCAATAATTAAATTTTTTAGAATTAGGCATATTTTTTTTTACAGGATTTCTATCTATCTATCTCTTTTCTTGCATCCATTAGTATTTGGGTAAAGTTTAGGTTCGCGTCTGTTTTTACTAACACAGGAAATTCTCCGCGTTTTTTCCTTTTATTACTTTTTTTATGAACAAAAGACAGCAAAAGAAAATGCGTCTATTTTATCTATTGATCACTCCTTCTATGGGTTGGAAGACTGTGAGTTGACTGTTGAATGCTTACTTCGGATTTTTCACCGCGACAGTAATAGCTGGGCAGAAGAATTAAGAGTGGCCAGAGTACCAGCAGTACAGCATAAAGGATACCAACATTATAGGGACTTGAGTCAATTTTGCTCAAATTGGCTTCCTCTATTTTTAGGGGATGGGTCATCACCTGATGTCTAGGAGTTCATACACATAATTGAACTGGGCGCTCAAAAAGATCGGGTGGACTAGGACGATTTGAAGTTCATTGTTCTCTAATGCCTTCGTGGATCTGCAGGTAGATACTATTTAAATCTTACTTATGAGTTGTTATGTAGACTGGAGTATGATAACGTAGAGCAGTACAATCCCAGATTCATGTAGTTTCCATTTTCTTACATCTCACCATTTTACCTATCATGTGTGGTTCATAACATTTCTCGTTCATCCGTAATCTATAGTCATATTTTCGTATAGTTTCCGTTACACATATTCTTTTTTAGCACAACACCATTAACAATAATATTTTATTCTGCAATCCCCTATTATTGGTTCACACTGCGTTTTCACCAGCATTACTTGACCATACTACATAAATTTGAATTCTCCGGACCTTAACCGTGGTTGCTCTTAATATTTTAAAACCTCCAATGACTGTGCATATTTGTCCAATCGTCTTAATATCAAAACAATTATTATCCTACAATCAGTTTAGCAATTGTCTTCAAAACGTATTATATGTCTTATATAGGTATTTTTTATCAATTTCTCTTTCCGTTATAAATCTATATTTTACTGTAATACAGTTGTAAGCTATTATTTCATAATACATAAACATCATAAAATCGGTTACACTTACGTTTAATCCATTCTAATATATTAATATTTCTTCCCAATGCGTTGGAAATAACTTATTTCGTGAAATCATCTTACAATTTTATGTATTACAAAATAACAATCAGTATTTTTTTTACGGAAAATGTACTAACATTGCCCCTTCAAAAAAACTTTGTAGCTCAATTTTCGATATTAAATTCCTATATAAGAGATGAATATATCGTCTTTTGTCTCTCTTAAGTCTTGTCATAAGTCGTTTCATTCGTGATGATTAGACATTACGGAATTTATTTGTAATGACCAACAAAAAAATTGCAAAACTTGTTTAACAAAATTAAAATTTGATAGTTTAGTTAGTGCAAATTATTTATTTAGTGCAAGTTGTTAGTGTAAATTTATAAAAAAAAAGGAAATATTATATGTTTTGTGCCGTGTTAGGTAAATTTTATAATAACAGTTGATAACTTTGTTAGTGTTACAAGGGTAACCCCTTAAGTTAATTAATTAAAATCTATTGTAAACAAAAAATCTTCTATATACCAATATAGATGCAAAATATGGTTAGATATTATGTAATCAGTTCTTGTAAATGCTAGTGTTGGTCAACTGTTTCATATAATTCTAATTGTTAATATTTAAATGACGTGAATATGTTAATGTGATAAAAGTATTTTCTACACCTTAAAGAATTTTGGATTTTTTAAATCGTGTCCATATGAAACTGAGCGTTGTCCACGAATTTATCGAAATTCATCAATATTTCCGAGGTTAACAATTGATTTTCGGTTTTCGTCAATCAGATATGAAAATAATGGTAGAATGTTTGAGAAACACTGATCGGAAACGGAGTATTCATTATAACTAAACTGACTTTCACAGTAGTACAAAAACAAAGCAATAAAACCGAGAAAACTGGTTCGACTCGAAGTTTATTATTTGAGTTAATGTTTACGGATTGTTATATAACATTACCATTTGAATTTGACTATTGGTTAACCTTCATTACCATCTGGATGTTGGCGGATTATTGAAAATTATTACCATACTAGATTCCTATAAAATGTATACTATTTTTATCAACAATCGCCCGTTTATACGCAACTTTCATCAATATTTCTACAGTTATTATCAACAATCGCCAGTTTATAGTAGCGCAACATTTATTAATATTTTATCAGTTATATTAACATTCGCCTTACTACAGTATTTCAACGCAACATTTATATAAAATTTCTGCAGTTTTACCAATAATACTTTACCTGCTGGGATATTCACTGCTGATGGAGGGCTACGACCTTAAGACTTAGAAGCCTGGAGGATATAATCATGGGGTGAGTGAATTTTGTTTTATTTTTTCTAACGTAGAAGTGTGAATGCGCGTGAAAGGGTGTACAAGTGATAGAATGGGGGGGCTTGCCTGTCGATGCGTGTGTGTGAGAGCTGGCGATGCGTAAAGCGAGACACATTCAGTCTAAATTGGAAATGATTATAATCGAAATATTTTTGCTCCGAGGTAATATTTAGTTTTCCAAATACATTTTTTTTACTATATTAAATTATATTACCTAAATTTATTAATTGATAATTTACGTAATTAAAAAAAATCCCAAATAAAATGAAAACCAAACAAAAAAAACAAATTATTTTCCTGTTTAATCATTATTAACCATATTACACAGTAACCAACTATAAACTACATGTATTTACTTAAATTGGTTGTGAAATATTTAGTTAACTTACAAATAAATTATAACTTTTTTTTTGGAACGGTAAATAACTTTTTTTTGGTGATTTATGGTGATTGCGTATGGTTTTATAAATTTTGGAAATGTTATTAATAAAAAAATAGAAATAAATAATGAAGACTTTCAATATAGCGTGTGACGTTCTCCCGTGCTCTACGACTTGATTCTCGGTTTACAAGCAATGGCAGTGGCTTACAAACTGTATCATATTGATCAGATGGCAGCCATACAACTTATTTTTGATTACAACCATTTACGGTACTTGCTGGGGGTCTTTGAGCTTCATTGTCTTGCTTCGCTGTCTGAGTGTGTGGGTAGGTGTGAGCGTGTATGCAGCGTGAGTGTGTGGGCGTATGGGAATGATTGTGGGGGTTGGACGTGCTGATTGCGGTTCTTTCGCAAAAGGGGTCGTCAGAGTTTCATTTTTACATTCGTATTGTTTTCACTTCTGTTTATTCACGTAATTTGCGTACATTTCTGTATTTGTGTTGAAGCAGCAGGTATTAATCTATCAAATCCACGATGACTGAGCTCTAGTCGTTAAGGCGTTAATAATCTCTAGGTACGCAGCCTGCTATGCCGTTTCATTGGTTCGCCAATGGAGAAGCTCTTCATTACAGAGTATCAGTTGGTGACCTACCTGGTACTCAGAGAGGATTTATTACGAACGTTTGGTACCCACCCGTACAGATGATAAAACTGTACTTAGAGCACTGCTAAACAGGAAAGCAAAAGAGGAGATCTACGATTATATCGTAGAGGTCAGCGTGCCTAACAGACGACTGGCCCAACCATTTTCGGAAAGGCAGATGATTGAAATTGTAAGGGAAGGCATGACAATCTAATTAAAAAATGCTACATTGTAGCGTACCAATAATCACTGGATATAACACAATAAATTATAAAAAAAGTCCAAGCGGCACGTATATCCGCTAGAAATAGGTAGATTTCGAGATCAGACAGTTTTGTGTGCCAGTAGAATCTGATGTATCAGATTAGTTTAAACAAAACAAACTAATTTCAAACAGATATCGAACAAATTTTAAAAAGAAAATTAGCTACCTACAAGCAAAATTATATCTATCCAATTTTGCAACAAACAAATATCAAATCTACCACAGAACATGTGTGTGATAATTTATGACACAAACCTACTCTATATCATATGTCGTGCAATTACTGCAAAATATCAAAATAGTTTATTTCTAAGAAAAAAAAATTAATTTCTTCTATTCAAATCTTTTATTTTTTGACTGTTATAAGGTTGACATTGACTGTTATAAGGTTTTTGGAAATTGTAGTTGGGGATTGTTGCAAACTTTTTTGTTGAAGCCAACAAGTCAAAAACCTCTAACTGCAGAGGTTTATGTTTATAAGAAACGGATTAAAATGTTTCCACAGATTCTAAATTTATGAAGATTTTAAAAATACTAGTATCCAAACGGCCGTTATAACGGATTAAAAAAACCACTTTTTTTTTAGTATAAAGCCTATAGTTCCTTAACCATGTGTCAGATTTTTCTGATTTACGAACTTGTCCAAGATATTAATAAAATACACATTTTTAAGAAAGGTTTTTTGATCTGGCTCCACAAATGCAACCGTGAGCGCGCCGGTTGATTCAAACGCATTTTGTGTTTTACAAGCGTTTTTGTTGGAGCCGTTCACTCAGAAACCTCCAACTGTAGAGGTCTTTTTTTTGAAAGAAACTGATTAAAAAGGTTTCAAAGATTCTAAATTTATGAAGTTTTTAAAAATATTAGAATCCAAACGGCCGTTATAACGGATCTAAAAAACAGAGTTTTTTTCTAGTATAAAGCCTCTAGTTCCTTAACCATGTGTTGAATTGGGCTGATTTACAAACTTGTCCAAGATATTAACAAAACGCACATTTTTAGAAAAGGTTTTTTGATCTGGCCTTATAAATGCGACCGTGAGAGTGCCGGTTGTTTCAAAAAAAAATTTTTTTTTGCAAACTTTTTTGTTGGAGCCGCTCACTCAGGAACCTCTAACTGCAGAGGTCTAGTTTTAAAACAAATTGATAAAAAAGATTTCTAAGATTCTAAATTTGTTAAATTTTTTGAAATATTAGTATCCAAACGGCCGTTATAACGGTTTTAAAAAATCAATTTTTTTCAGAAAAAAGCCTCTAGTTTCTTAACCACGTGTCGGATTTTGCTGATTCACGAACTTGTTCAAGATATTATTAAAACACACAAGTACAGAAAATATTTTTGATCTACCTCAACAAATGCGACCGTGAGAGTGCCGGTCGTTTTCGTTATATCTCATATCGTTTATATATATATATATATATATATATATATATATATATATATATATATATATATATATATATATATATATATATATATATATATATATATATATATATATATATATATATATATATATATATATATATATATATATATATATATATATATATATATATATATATATATATATATAAATTTTTTTTTTTTTTGTTTTTTTGTCTCCGCTTATCATATATAGTCGTTTGGCACAAAAATTTTTCCGAAATTCCGAGATGAAGCCCATTGCAATAGGTAGATTTTTATATGAAATCTACCTAAAATAACACAACTATGAAGAACGCACTTAATGTTTTTTGGCATTTTAAATTTATAATTTTTTTTAATATGTAATTTAATAAAAAATTTCGTGGTTGTAAATAAAAACAAATCAACATGAAAAGAGAGAAATTAACTTTCTCTTCATACAATTTTTAAGTTATGTTTTCTCTATATTTATATATGCTCTAAGGTTAGGCTACTAAAGTTTTCTTTAATGAACAAATTCTGATTAAACTTTAGCAAACGTTGGAGATTTATATGGAAGCGAATCTATATGGAAGATGCAAGCTTTTGAGTAATAATGAAGGGATGGAGGGATCAGTTTTTATTGTTTTGTAAATTTTTTTTAAAATTTTTTTTTTGAACTACGGGTGTGACAACCCCGCTGTCAAATTTTTATATCATAATATCAATTGTGGTGTCATAGTTTCGTCATGTTTATGCTTTATTTACGAAATAGAATTGATGTCACAAGGATGTAAATGTGTTTTGTGGGTCTAGATCAAAAATAGACCAAAGAAGACTAATATCAAGGATACTAACAAGACTGTAGTTCAGCGTAAAAAAAATACTTATAAAACGTTAGGGTTGAAGAGATAGATATATGAAGGTCCAGTCGACCGCTAGAAGCACACCAGTTTATCTTAAAACTGGTGAGGAACCCTTCATGGGGCGTCTGGGGCATACTGTAACGACTCAAAAGAATTTGCAACATTAAGCGACAACTACAGTAAATATATCAGGATGGATTTGCTAAATCCACAAACCAGCATGACCACTCCGTTATCACCCATTACGCTGAGTAATACTTTTTCTGGATTAACCAACGTAAATATCAATAATTCAAACAATCTTTTTAAAACAACGCCAGCTGTAACAACAAAAGTTCACATACCTCCTATATTTGTCAAAGTCGAATATGCAGAGCTTCAAAAATCAATGAAAAATTTGCAGGAATCAAACTATAACCAAAAATTTACCCGCATGGGCATAACATTTTTGTTAAACAATATAAAGGATTACAAAAAAGTATTGGATCACCTAAGTACAACGCCGTTTCAATTTTTTTCATTTACACTGAATCAAAATATAGTATATTTTCCTACAAGAGGTGAAAACATTGTTTTTTTCGTGAGTAAACATTTGTTCACGAGACCCGCTAGCGTCGAGTGAGACATGTTTACGAACGAAAAACGTTTTTATCTCGCGTAGGAAATGCAATTTTTTCTATGATAGTAATATATAATCGATATTTACTATAAATTATAAAGCTAGAAATCGACAACAACACATTCAAAATTCATATTCTATTTTTTCATGGCTACGTTGTTTAAAATACTTTGTAAAATTATATGAAAAACCATAGCAACTATAATTTGTTATTCTTTTTCACTAGCGAGTTTACTTTTCGCATAGAAAAAAGTAATTAAATTTGTCCTTCATGGTTTGCCCCATCTAAGGCAAACCATGAAGGACAAATTTAATCCAGCTACAATAATTGATGAAATTAAAACATATGGATCACTACCAATAAGCATTACGCCTATAAAACTAAAACATCACAAGTATAATGACAATGCCGTTTACATAGACGGCATTGTACGCGGTAAACAATGGTTTACCGTTTATAATGCCGTTTACACTGTCAAATTCAAGCATGGGTCTCTAAGTCTTAACCAGCTTAAAACAATCAAACATATTTCACACATCTTATGTAAATGGGAGGGTTTCAGGCGCACTCAAAATCAACTTACATAATGCTATAACTGCTATCTTTACGGTCATAGCTCCTCCAATTGTCACATGAAAACAAAATGTGGATACTGTTCACTAGATCACAACCTGGATAATTGCCCAGTCAGGGAAAAAACAGCTAAACATTATTATAATAGTATGCCAATGCGTTTGTACTTTATTAAGTTTGTAGTGACAACTGACATATAACAAAGAAGGTGCATTATATACTAAATACAAAAGTACTAAATTGCTTATTATACTGCTGAATTCAGCACTCCCACTCAATTTATACTTCATTTTGAAAATAGCAGTAATTAATCCTCCCACTGATCTATACCCAGTTCTTTCCTTAATCTACAGAACTGTTCACCTTTCAGATTCATCACAAACATCAAACATCCAATCAGTTCCCGAAACGGTTTGTTTTTAATTTCTTCTGATAAAGTGTTTTCTTCAGTAATAATTCCTAAGTTAGTAATGGAATCCATTGGTGTTTTAGCTTCCTTACAATCAGCCATATTGAGTTGTTTACTAATTTAACAAGCAGTTTTTTTGGTTCAAATAAATTCCTTCTTCTGTAAATTCAATATTCATTCCAAGGAATAGGTTTATGTTTCCCATATCTTGCATTTCAAAATTATTTTCAAGTTTGTTGACAATGTCATCAATTTCATCTTTAACATTGCTAGCAACTATAATATCATCTACATATATAAGCAAATATACTATCCGGTCTTCTTCCTTTTTAATATAAAGACACGGATCATGTTTTGATCTAACTAGCTTATGTTTCTTAGTAAATTCATTAAATTCTTTGTGCCAGTTATATGGAGCTTGTTTTAATCCATATAGAAATTTCACTAGTTTACATACCTTATTACTTGTGTCTTCAAGTCCTTCCGGTTTTCGCCTCATATATATTCGCCTCATATATATTTCCTTCAACATTTTCAACATGAGCAGTATTATTTTGACAAGTATTAGTTTTAAACAAATTTAAATTGACAATAGTTTTTCCTTCATCAAATGTAACATTTCTTGCATTAATAACTGTATTTTTTCGAGGATTCCACAGTCTGTAACCATTATGTGTATAGCCTATCATAATGTTTACTTCCGCTCTTGCATCAATTTTACTTTTTCTTTTACACTTTGAAATATGAGTGCAAGCAAAACTTCCATAGACTTTTATATTTTTAACACTTGGCTTAGTTCCATAGAACAATTCCGTAGGTGTAACATTTTTAGAAAGTGCAGATGTTGGACTTCTGTTTATTATATATGCACTACATAGTATAGCTTCTCCCCACATTTCTTTAGACAAATTTGACTTTAAAATCAACACTCTTCCTTTATCAAGTAACGTTCGATTATCAAGAGGCGTTCAGCTGAACCATTTAATTCAGGTGTTTCAGGTATAGTATATTTAATATATTTTCCCTTTTCATAGCAAAAATTCTTAAATTTTTTTGACACATATTCTTCTCCATTATCACAGCATAGTTGTGATATTTTTGTTCCAAAACGATTCGTTATATTGGCTTCATATCTTTTAAAATATTCAAAAACTTCATCTTTGCTCTCTAATAGATACACTACAGTGAAGTGTGTTTAGTCGTCGAGAAAAGTTAAAAAATATTTCTTACCATCATGTGTGTTTGGAGTAATAGGTCCACATAGGTCTGTGTGAACTAATTCCACAACTTTATTAGTTTTATTTTCCCAACGATTTGCAAACGGTAGTTTTGTGATTTTACTCTTTACACAAACATCACATTTTTCATTTTGATTTATTTTAAATTCTTGAACGTTCATATTAATTCCAGATACCATGTTTTGATTTGCAAGTATGTACATATTATTCTTACTTAAGTGACCCATTCGTTTGTGTCACAGTTCCACGTTGTTTGAATAACTAACACAATTTACTTCATTTTTACATACCTCAAATTCTATTTCATACAAATTATTTAATTTTCTGCCCGTTGCTAGTATCATTGAATTCCGGTGCATTGTTACTTTTCCATGTTCAAATACAATTTTTAACCCAGCATCTTCCAATCGTTGAACTGATAACAAATTGTGTCGTAATTTTTCAACTAATAACACATTTTCAATAGTCGCTTTTTTCATTCCAAAATTTGTTATTAAGTTAACCTCAATGTTTCCAATTTTTGTTGCTTTAATATATTCATCAGATTTAGCCACAAAGATTTTTATAGGACTTTCCAGAACATTTACATAACTGAAATATTTATCTGTATTAACCATATGATCGGTTGCTCCAGAATCGATAAACCATGAAATTTTGTTGAAATTATTTAATGTTTTCATATTATATGCTGTTACAAAGAATGTAATATTTTTACTGTCACTTGACAACAACACGTTGTTTGCATGATTATGTATTTCCATTTCTTTCTGTGCAATCTTTTCTCATATGACCTATTTTTCCACATTGATGACATCTGTATTGAAATTTAGCGCCTTTACGAATAAAATTGTTTTTGTTGTTGTTGTAATATCTATTTCCACCAGTTTTATTTGAAATAAATGCCGATGTTGTTTCTATTGATTCCGTAGAACTAATACGCTTCATTTCTTGATCTAGAGAAGCTTCCCTTTGACAAACTCGATTGACAATTTTTCATTTTGTAAAGTTTCTAACGATGTGACAATTGTATCAAATGATTTTGGTAGCGTCAGCAGTAAGTGACAAACAATGTCTATTTCCTCTAATTTTGCTCCAACTGATTTTAACTCACGAACAATTTTTTCAAATGCCAAAAAATGATTTTCCAGCCTTCCATTCTCATTAAGTTTTATTGTTAAAAGCTTTTTTCTGACATACAGTTGTCCGGCCACGCCCTTTCTCTGGAAAACTTTTTCTAGTACATTCCACATTTGATACGATGTGTTTTTATCTTTGATATATTCAAGATGTGAATCAGCAATGCACTGGACAATTATACCTTTGCATTTGTTGTCCATGATCGAAATCCTTCCCATTAAACTAGTTTATTCCAAACTTTTCCATTGTAATGTTTCACAAATTAACTTTCAATATATATTTGGCTAAATTCCTTTTAAATATGGCCCCTGCTATAATGGCCCATAACTTGTTATAAGATGCCCAGCTCGAACTGAATATATCAACATTAGGCATAACATATCAAGGATAAAGCTTCAAAACAACCAGCTCGGAGAGACCAGAACACAAATTTTCTTTCTGGAAACTTCCCACCATTAACTAACCATTTTCATGCATCACCTCGCA